>MU939408.1:0-12007 GCA_036418165.1 Cooperia oncophora
TTACTGTAAATCCACGAAAGTGGGACAGTTTTAGGGCCACGGGCCAGACTGCTTGTATGAGGAAGGACGCCTACAAACTGGTTGAGCGCGGGAACTGCTGTGAAACACTACCATCATGTCTGTTTGTCGTGAAAATATCTGGCCCTCGCGCAGAGTGCGTATCGTTCAATCATCCATTCCCATGGCAAACGGATATGATACTCGCGTTCAGAAGGTGAAGCTTCCCCAAGAGAAGAAACTCCAGCCAAATTTGTCCCGGAGAACAATTTCAGTCGAACTTCGCCCGGAATTTCGATAAGGGTGCAATAAATGGGGAATAGCGCAAGAATTTTGGTCCTTTTTCGAGCTTTGAGCCCCCCCCCATATGTTCTGATTTTGTGGATCTTATATTCCCTTTACTACTCGACGTCTTCGCTACTCATCACGTTGACATTTCGCCACTTTTTTCTTGGTGGAGTCTGTTTTAATTCACATTTCGTGCAGCTCTCTCAAAGGCATAAGGCATGACAATTTGGTACTTGAATTTGGTAAAATGGAAGCGGGGTTGATATATAGTGGGGAAAAGACGAAAAAGAGAAGAGAACTAGTCAAAAACCTGCAAACTTTATTCTACGCGGCGGCACTGGACGAGCATTCTTGGACGAGTTTCCCCGTTGGTATCGTGCCGATCATCGCTATGGTTGATACGGCTTCACGTATGTATTGAGTTGGTCATAAGTGATGACGTTTTTTTCTGATTCAAGTTTTTATATGAAATGTGGGAATTATTTCTAAAGTGTTCCATGTACTCGATAGATACTTCTCCGCTTTATAAGTTAGTAAAATTGCATTCCTACTATTTCTTGATCTCTATCAATTTTTATTCCACTTAAATGGAGTGCCGGGTCGGCGCAAAAGTGAGTTTTTGACAACAACTTTTTGCACTTTATCTCGGCTCTCAAATTACAGAAGAAGCTCAGAACTTGTGATATACATGATCACAGAAAGATGCTTTCCAGGACAGCTTGAAGTTGGTTCAAGCTATCAAGAGATGGGAATTTGAACCGGTAGATGTGCAACTCAGGGGGGTCCGTCTGAGGAGTCTGCCTACAGAAATACCCGCTAACTTTCAAACAGCTAACAATAATTGAAGGTGATACATGTCGATGATAAGAAAGCATTGAACTCTAACAGTTCCCCATTCTTTAGCATGCATTTCCATGAATACTGTGATCCAGTTAGCTCTCAGTTGGACTCAATAGGGCACTAGGTTCGGTGCTTGTCTGGGAGGTCTAAATTGGAATCTTTGATTTATTTAAAATGTTGTAGGTATCTCTAAGAGACTTGGATTCTCGGCTGATAACATAATCATTAGGTCTGTGCAGTTTTAGCTTTTAATTAGACATAAAAAAGAGGCTCGAATGCTCATTTTCGCCGTCTCGACGCTCTAGTTTGAAGAGTTGAAAATTGGTGGAAAGAGAAAGCCCAAAAAAAGTTGGGACTACTATCGTATAGGGCAAGAAATTCTCTGCAAAACGGTATAAAACTCAATGGCAAAACTTCTCATTCCAAGCGCGGTAATTTGAGTGAGGAAAAAACGCCATTACTTATGAGCCAACCCAATTCTCATATATCCGTGCAGCACCGCAGCCGCTTCATATCAATTCGCTTCATATTGTACTCTGCAAAGGAAACGATACGAGCATCAGCATCGGTCGGACATTAGCGGGCGGGGGGGGGTGCTTGGGTGTCGCGGTCGTACCTATGTTGCAGTTTGATTAGGGCGTTGTAGGAGGAAGGGTACCTTCCTTGAAAGGGGCGCCACGCAGCGCCCGTTCAGGGATGCGGAATTCTGTCCTGTTAGGCGTAATAATCCTACACGGGATTTACCGTTCCACTTGCCTTTGAAATCATTCGAACGCAGCTATTTTGAAGCACTTGTTTTTCTTTTTTCAATGGGAATCCTGTGTATTTTTTATTGTTTTCCGTGCTTTGCAGTTCATATTTCTTTTCACATGAGTTCGTTTTGCGTTTATGCGGCTTTTACGGCTATTTGATGATGTTGCCATTATTGAAAATGTTATATTACGCATTGCATGTAAAGTTTCGGATGAGAATGACGGACGGCATATCTGATATTTTGGATTACGGGGCTAGAGGCGCCTGTTTGTTGAATTGGCATGAACATTTTTGCGAACGATGCGGCAGCTGTGCCTATTCATAATTAATCAATTCTATGTCTTGCATGCTTCGCTGACATCACGGAACTCACGTAACACTGATCTAATGCTGATCGATATGTTGTCGGAATTTACGGTCACTTTTCTGCTGGCACATTTTCCGTACGCTATCTTGTAGATGACATGTGTGGTGATAGATAGGATAGCTTCGTTCTTGTAGAGGCATGTGGTCTATTAACATTGTCGTATGTGCTGCAGTATCATCGTTTTGGGACCCTTTTCTTTCTTTGTTGTCTCATTGGTCCTCAGCAGGGCATGTCGTGAGCCCCCAAAGGGGGTCGTATCTGGTCGCCGGAAGGAGCCGGTCTCATTTGGCCTCGAAAATTTTCGGCACTATTCAACTATTATTACCCATGAAAAAATTTTCTGAGACTTCGCCTATACAGATCATTCGATGCCCTGATCTTGAGAAGATTCTTTCCTGACGAAGGCGCCGTTTGGCGCCAACACTATTCTCACCAAAACAAGTGTGAACTTGCATACTTATTTATTATTTAATTTACGTACTAGAGTTTTCTGCTAACGTGTATTTGTCTGAATTTGTCGTTGTCTTCTTTTTCTATATTGCTTGTAATGTTTTCGCCGTCTAACCCATCCAGTCCCGAGCACATTGTAGCACACGCTTACGTGCACAGTAAATAAATAAATAAATAAATAAATACTCGGATTACTCGGTGCCCTGATGACGAACGTGACCCTCATTCTTAGTCCTGCCACAATGTAGCGCCACTGGGCGCCGATTGAGTGTCACACCCTTTTTCACCAGAATCGATACTGACTTGCCCTGATCACGAATATGACACTTATTTTTTGATTTAGTGCTCATTAAGGTTAAGCCTGGGAGTAGGAGTAATCCCCTTCGGGTCAGGCTCAGCCTCACAGAACGCAGATGACTGCACTGCTCTCAATTAGCGCCGGCGCCAAGAATGAGTGTCATGTTCGTAACCAGGACGTCAAATAAGCCCCTTATACAAGTTTTCGTCTATTTTGGTGATCAATGGTATATTTGGCCTGCCTAGGCGCGGGCGCCAGGTGGTTTCGGGAGCAACAGTCTAGACCGAACGGACGTGATATTGTTGTTCAGGAGGTCAAACTACTTTACGACGCCCGCAACTACGACGCCCGCACCACAGGTGCGGGCGTCACGCGATTTTGTCTCGGGCGGATGCGATATTCATGTCCAAATTAGGTCAAATCACTCCTAGGGACACGTTTTCAGCAACTTTGATGATTTGAGCACTTGGCGCCGCCGCGTGGCGCGGGCGCCAGGCAGTTTCAAGCGGATATTCGTATATTCGTGTTCAGGAGGTCGAACTACTGGAAAAGAAATGTCAGCCAAACTGCCCTCTTAGAAGAAGTTCAATAAAAAATTAGGCCTGACTTCGGAAGACTGGAGCAGTAATAATTGAATAGTGCCAAATTTTCCTTCAATATGTTTTTTATTTCATTACATGCTTAATGACATGTGACTCACAACTAATATGAAGCTTGACTCACAACTAATATAAAGTTTACAACAAAGTACATGAATCGTCAAATGAAACCCTTGACAACACTATTTAACACCGCGAAGATAATGAACAACCATCTTTTTGAATTTATAGAAAGAAACCGAGAAATCGCATAAGCTTGCTCATCCTCGAGTACTCCGTGCCCGCACGAAACGTAAAGAACTTGCGCCCTGTCAGAGAACGAGGCCGGCGAAAAGAAGCTTGAACCGTTCCCCTCTAGTTTTAGAAGATACTAGTTCAAAAAAGGAGTTGCGGTCTATGTCAACAAGTCCATTCAAAATATTATAAACCATAAGTATGTCATTACGCCGTAGCCTTAAGTATATTGGATCCAAATCATTATTAATTTTTTCTGTTTCTATTATTCTTTCTTTTCATTCTATTATTACTATTATTATTATTTGTATTCTATTTCTTTATTTATTAATTTATTTCTATTTATTTATTTCTTTCAATTTTATTTCTGATTAGACCCCGTGGGATGCTTTTGTAAGTGAAACCAAGAGCTTCTAATAAACAATCTTCCTGGTAAAGTTATGCTGAATCTTTTCCAATTTGTCAATGAAGTTTTTTCTTGCGGGGAAAATAGACACATGTACCGTACTCCAGAATAGATCGCACATAAATTTTGTAAGCCCTAATGAGCAACATAGGGTTCTGGACTTGAGCGATTTGAAAAGCAAGAAACCCTTTGATTAGCCTTATTGACTAGGTCCGCTAAGTGTTCTTCGAAAGTCAATTTCGCATCCACAAGGAAGCCTAAGTCTCTTACAAATTCGACCTCATCGAGCCATTTCTAGTATTGTGAATCTGGATTAGATCCCCCTTCCCCCCAATGAAGGAATTTAGTTTTACCAGCACTTAACGGAAGCATGTTGGTATTGGACCAGTCCACGATAGCATCTATTGCTTTCTGGAGCTGAGTATCTGCGGGGTTTCCCACGATACTATAGATTTTTAGGTCATCCGCAAACATTTTTATGCCTTACACCCAAGATTTTGATCAAAGCTGGCAAGTCATATGTATAAATATTGAATAAAATGGGGGACAAGACACTTCCTTGGGGAACCCCACTGATAGCATGTCGGACCGTGGAAGCATAGCCATTCACCAACACTTGAAAGGTACGATCAGTGAGAAATTCTTCTATCCACTTAATTATTCTATCATGAATTCCGATTTGCGTGAGCTTATTTGATAAGGTGTTATGGGAGACCTTGCCAAAAGCCTTTTAGAAGTCATTGTAAATTACCTCCGCACTTTTTTTAGCATCCAATGCTGATGTCCAATCATTCATTGCTTCCAATGTAGCTGATTTTTCCTGTTTCGTATATTCCATTGTTCATCAACACACTTTGGGCCTTTTTGGTAATGCCGGCCCATTTCTGAGCTTGTTTCATCATTCTGGCTTGCTCCTGGGATAGGTCGTGTTGCTCAACGCTTGGATCATAGAGGAACGTACCAGAGGAGGAAATTTTTGGGGTGGGGAGGGGAGGGGGCATAGATTTCGTTTCGCAAAAATTTCTCCCAGCGACAGGAGGGGTGCCCTGCGCTCGGTCCAGAAAATGACAGTTGAAGGTAATCGTTACAAGTGTATATTATCCCTCATCACAGTGTTTCACACATATCGCGCTTGACAGCGCAAACATCATCGTGAGATTTTGATAAGCTGCTCAAAAAAAGTTTTTTTTTGTAATCCTGGAGTGATCTAAGTAATATTGCTCACCATGACACACAAGGAGCTTTTTCTGGTTATGCTGACTTATTTCTGTCTTGTTGATTCGTGAAGACCTATTTTGTTCTTGCTCCTCTTTATCAGGTCATCCCTATACCTTTCTCCTTTCTGATAGTGCTGACTTAAAAGCTGCTGAGTCGAAACGCGCGAACACTGTGCAGATCATGCAGATCATGGAGACGAGGGGGAGGGTTGTATTTGGGCTGAGTAAAATGTTTTGTGATAGCTGATTTTTCTTGTTTCGGGGGCGTTGTAAAGTTCGGGGTCGCATTTGCTTGATGTTGAGAAGGGGGGGGGAAGGTCGTACTATCTTCTGGTCTTCTGAGAGCTCTGAGAGAAGTGGTTGAGTTTTCGTGGTTCTCCCCTGATTCATGTGTACTATATACCTCCCCCCCCCCCCACCCCTCCGCCGATAGCGAAATTTTGGGTAAAGTCGTAATATCTCCGAGAAACTGGGGAAACACTGGTAGGAACTTGGGGAAAATCTAAGAAATGTTGGAGAGAGGGGTCGTATTTCCCTTGCGGTTTTCCTGTTTCACAATTGCTATTTACCCCCCCCCCCCCCTCCCCACCTCCCCCCCCCCTCAGCCCGTCCACCCCTCTCAACAGCTCGATGAGGATGGAACCAGTGGGTCGTACAAACCTCCTAAACAAGCGGGAGGGGGTCGTACGGACTCGACGAAATTCCCAACTAATGATGTGCCCTGCCTGGAGGGGAGAGTCCTCGGTTGTTGACTCTTTTCAGTTTTTTCCTGTTTTGAATACGTTATGTACCTCCTTCCCCCCCATCCCGATCGACGTCAATTTTCAAAAAAATCCTTACTTTGCAAAAGTTTTATTCAACGGCAGAACATGCTCTGAGCATTGGTAACATCTGCTCCAATGTCGAAAGTGAGGTGCTCTGAGCATTGGTAGCATATGCTCCACTGTCGGAATTGAACTATAAAAAGGTCAGTATATCCCATACTATCTGAATCTCAGCGGTTTAAGGAGGCATGATTGATCCTGCTCACTCTCTTCAACTACGAATTATTGTAAACGTCACCATCTTGAACGTGTAAGTGTTTAAAGACAGCCCCCGCGCTCGAGTAGTACATGGTCGTCCTTCCTTGTGCAGGTAGTTCAGCCTACTATCCCACTCTCGCGACTCCACAGTGAGCGAGGAGCGAGCTACAGCCGCTCAAAGTTCTAGTTCTAACGCCCGCTCAGTTGGACCGCCCACTTGCTAGCTGCCCTCTGACGGAGAGCCGCTCAGTTGTTCTTTGTTGGGACGGCGGGCATCGGAACTGCATGTACTTTTTGCTGACCGCGCTCGTGCCCATAAATAATTCTGCTCTCCTTCATCACATTTTATTCATTGGGAGCACATACAGTCAACTGCAACCCATCTCGTAAGGTAAAACGCGTAAAAATCACGAATGATGCAATTTCTGTGGTGCAAAAGCTCGACATGCACCAAAAGCTGCACACTTCACGTAACCCCAAATTCGGACGCCAGGTTTTTGAATTTTTCCTTTTTTCAAGTGTTTTTCGTTCGTGTCTTTGTTGTTTTTCATATTCTTTTCTTTGAATTGGATGTTGTCCACTACTGGGAAATGCCATAAAGCGATTTGTGAGCCAGGGGTTGCCCACGGACCGCAGGGCGGTGTAACTGTAAGGGAGCAATTTTGTTTGTGGTGTTCTTGAGGGCTCTTGTTGCTTTTTTCCTTCATTGAGGAATTACTTATCAGCTACTGTTTCATAATTGATCAGCAATTATCCTTGACACTTTTATCGCGGGAGCTGTCTTTGAGGCTACGGTATATAACGTTAAGCTGGGAGGGTAAGAGTTGGTGGCGTTACGGATAGCGAACTCGCCCGGCAAAGCATGAGGTGCGGGTTCGAGTACCGCCTGGGGTCAGGTTTTTGCCCTTAATTCAGCATTCTTGCAGTAACTAATTCCTGATTTTACTATAAGCATGGTAGATTATCCATCCTATTAGGTTGTCCCAGAATTTCGTGACGTTTTCAAACTTTTTTTCCGAGCCAGAACTATTTCAATGGGAAGCAGTTCTCGGTAGTACATAGGGGTGAAATGAAAAGAATTCAGGATATCCCTAGGTTTCGAACTGCGGGAAAGTTCTCCTCCTCTGTGACACGGCCCGGCCGGAACGTGGCTCCATCGTGCCTACCTGCTTTCGTATGATCAAATGCTCGACTAATACCCGGCTTTTCTCTCATCTGTCCAATTGATCAACGCTCCTTACCACCATTCCATACAAATAGTGTTGAAAATAGCAGGTATGATGCTATTGGTCAAAGAATGTTGACCATCTGTTCAGATAAAGAAAAGCCGGATACTAGGTAAGTATTCGGGAGGCTCTCCGACGTCAGCCGGCACCAGCTGGCTGGTGAAAATCATATTCGTGATCAGGGCACTGAATGACAGTCCATGATCGACTATCCATTAATCTCGGCATAACGGCAGCAGAATTCAAAATGTTTCTTCAGCGATTCGAGATTGTTACAAATCCTTTACTAGACCAACGTTTCGGCAGTATTGCCTTCTTCAGAGCCTGTAAATCGAAACCTATTTTCGAAACAATTCGCCCTAAATCCCATTTCGAATCGCATAGTGAAATGCAAGGTCAAGAGCTCTGTAGAGTGTAAAGACTAAGAAACATCTTTGAATACTGCACTAATTATCCTCTGTGTGCAAAGTTTCAGCGAAAAAAAATCTAGAGTTTTTGAAGTGGACATTTAATGATATCAATAACGGACCCACACCTCTATGTGTGAGTGGCGAGTCGCGGCATGGAGGGCATACTAGCACAGCGGTTACTAGCTCGTGAACTTGAAACAATGAAGTAATACCACATAGAGTCGATCGAGTCCTGGTGCGAATGCAACGCACGCAAACCTTCTTGCAATGGCTTTTTTCGCTGCAGCGTAATTAGCGCTAAACCAATGAATCTCCATTAAATTTATGCGAATGGAAACTGAAGTAGTCAACCTTTCTAGAAAGCCAGACGCCAAATGAGTTGAAAAACAACATTGGGACGGAATCAACTTGATGAAGAAATTTCAAAGTGACGAACATGCTCAAAACACTAGGTTGCCCCAAAAAGTCATAATGTTTTTTTGAATTTTGTAGCAGATCTTTCTGCAGCTATTTCGAGACCTATTTATGTGGTACATGGGAATCATTTTGAGTAGTCAACCACAGTTGCTTTACCCTCCCTCGCGGTCGCTGTGTCGCCGCTTCTCCTTAACTGACTTCTACTGGGGACAAGCCTCATTTAGGGAGGCCATCTGCCTTGGATTTGGACCTACTGCGTTCCTTGATTAAAACAATTCGTACGAACAACTCGCTACCTGGTCTACACTTGTTCCATAAGCACAAATAACAGATGTCCTCACTCCCTCTCAAAAGTATTGAAATTCGGTCAAAATTTTTTCATGAGTTGACCGATACTGAAGAGGAAGTTCATGTGGGTACTGTCTACAACTTCTCTCCCGCTTCCGCCGTACGGACTGGTTGAACAGCGCTGTAACTGGATATGGAGTAGGTGTCTCTAGGTGAATCACTCCCGGAAGCGCCAGCGGCTAGATCCCCCAGAAAGGGCAGAACCGATCGCGCAATCCTATCAATCCAGTAGGGCGGTGAGACTGTGTATGTGGTGGGGTTTCTTTCTCTCTTCCTTGAAGGGAATTTCTTCTTCTCAGCGCTGTGGTAACCAGCGAACCCTATTGTAATCAACTGCAAAGGGGGATGAAAATTCCCACCATTCGGTTCTACAAGGGTCTATAGGGTCTTGGCTTTCATGCTAAGGGTCTCGTCCGTCACTCGGAACAAATAAATCAGGCAAAGTTTGTTCCGAATGACCAGCAATACCCTAGCCATGTAAGCCAAGACTCTATACTGCCGATTGCACCATTTTTGAAAAGTGGGCGGGGCTTCCCGAAGTGGGCGGAGCCTCTCACAGTGGGCGGGGCTTCACGGGCAGTCCAAAAATGCAAAAATTTTGAAAAAATATCAAAATTCCAAAAAGCAAGTGGGCGTGGCTAGGGGGCGGAGCCTAGGTTGTCAGGCCCTTTAGAGAATGGGCGGAGTCAGGCCATGTGTCGATGTCCAGTCGTTTTCAGTCAAAGTGTTTGTGGGAAACAGCAAAAGACAAGAAAAGTCACAGAAGCAGAAGTTATGAAACAAGATTTGAAAATCTATGTCCGCGCTGACAAGTAGGCGTGGCCGTCGGGCGGGCTCGCAGTGGTGTCTGGCGTGATCTGGTTGATGAGTTGCCCGGCCTAATAAGTGTGGTTAATTTGATATGTCGCGGGACAAGTGAATTTGTATCGCATTTGGTTTGCAGTTGTGTTTTACCCAATAAGTCTCACAAGAAACAACTCATATGTACTACCATTTTTTAATTTTTGCAACATTTACAACATACCAAAGCGATCTACATTCTCATCCTCATTCTTTTTCGTTATTTACTGTTTACAAGGTTATTTGTTTATCTAGAGAAACTCAATTTCTAGCAGAAGCGTTTCCGTTGCAAATAGTGCAATTTTAGTTTTTTTTTCCATGATGAGCCTTCGCTGCATGGAGCCTGTGAGATTTTAACATTTTGGTTCTTTTTCTAGTTAAAGCATGACGACGTATACAGGGGGGGGCAAAAAAAGTCATTTTGCCTCCATGACTTTCAAGGCGCTATAAGTTACACTTTATTAAATTTTTATCGGACATTTTTACTACCATATTAAAGAGCACATTAAATACTATAATGATACTCCGCCACAGCCTTCTGGAGGAGCGCCATCGAGAGATTCGGCCGCGCGAAAGTGAGTGGGTACCGGAGTTGAGCGAGATCGTTGATTTCTCCGCCACTGTAGACCACCCTGTTGAGCTCCGCCCGAACCGAGTAATTGAGGGGGTTTAGTTCAGGACCCCCGCTTAAATACTCCATCTTTTCCAGGTACTCAACGTTCTTCCATTCCAAGTAGGCGAAAGTTTTTCCAACGCCCTTTCGATTAAATGTGTTGTCACCCAATCCTGTAGCAGTACAAAGTTTCCAAGAAGGTACGGGCGACGACATGAAGATGGGATATTCTCCTCGAGTTGCTCGATGTAGCCACCAGCGCACACCCTCAGTCTGGGGCCCACGAAGAAAATATCGGTTCATCCATTCCAGGTACGGCCGGTCCACACCATCAACCCGCCCTTGGTGAATGGGGTGAAGATGATGTCCTGGACCGTAGCGACGTTGCCGGAGCTGCTCGATGTTTGAGGTCTTGCAGATCAAGAGTACTGGTCTCCAGGTAGCTATCCATGGGTGATTCCATTCAAGAAGTTCCGCAGCTGTTTGGAGGCCACGTGAATTCCAAAGGCGTTCTCCAGGCCGCGACTGGAGATGACTTCATATTTTGGTGTACATGAAGGTGAATGGCGGCAGCCGGCTCCTGCTTATAGAGGAAGATCTTGGGTATCTTCCGCCCTGGTACTCATATCCACTTCCTCTGGGCTGCGAAAACTTCGCTCATATGTGACTCGGCCGGAATGACTTTTTTTTGGCCCCCCCCCCCTGTAAAGGGACCTATGGTAAGCGTTGGAGGAGCCGGTGCATTGGCAAGTAGCCCGCTTACTAGGCGCACAATTCAAAGATGGAATCCCGGTAGAATCCCGCATGAGGCCGCTTGTGGCGATAGATTGTTACCACTGCCGGTATTCGGAGAAGGCCGGTAGTGGTCGGTAGAAGCTTTTTCGGTCCGGCGATGGTTAATTAGTACCAGATTTGGGGGGAAAGGGGTGAAAAACACTGACGCGTTCATCGGCTGGCCTTCTTAGGTCATTGTATTGACCATAGCTTTTCCAAACAGCCTATGGCGGCAAGCGTTACGATGCACAGGACGTGTAGGACGACTACGTCCAGCCGGAAGTATTTCGACGCCTCTGAGCAGGTGTTGCAAGGCGCCTTTCGCTAGCTAATTTTACTTGTACAGAGCTGATTCTTGTATAGATGCTACATATAGCTTTGTTTCTGTGTTAGTTACCCTATACGAGCCTTCCGTCGTTTCGATGCTAGCAGAGGGTACTAGATAATTTTGAAAGGGCAAGTGGATTTCATCCAGTGAAAGAATCCAATCCCGCGGGAATGTCGCCGAACTCGAAATGCCATTTTCATGAATTCATTGGTGTTCTCTGGTGACAGTTTTCTAAGATACCAGTTCAACTCAGCCTCTTTTTTTCAGGGGTAAGATTCGAAAAATGCTGTTATTACTTAGTAAGTGAATGAAATGAGCAGGAGTACGGTATAGGTGCTTTTGTATGTACTAACCGCTTGCGAGAAATCGATTGTTTCCAGGTGATTTTGCCGCTTATGATGCAAATTTTGTACCGTCCTAATCTCAAAGCTGAGCAACCAACAATCGATGGCGATCGAAGACGGTGGAAGTCTACAAAAAGGTGGTGGGGAGGGGGAGGATGCGGGGGAGTCACTCTGTAAACCGCTGTCAACCAAGCAATTGTGTGAAGTTGTGTAAACTCCTGCAGAAGTTTTGCAAT
>MU939410.1:0-10490 GCA_036418165.1 Cooperia oncophora
CCTCAAAATGGGTGTCAGAACGGCACCCCTCTAGTTGTACTGACGAAAAGAGAATGGAATTGCAGCTTGAACTCTAAAATCGACATGGTGGGCGCAACATGGTGGGCGTGTAAAGGCTATACCTTCACTATGATGTATTAGGTCAAGTATATTAGCCGATGGCTGATGGTGGCAATTTTGAGAATGGGCGTAACTTGCGAAACGTCATGGCGCTAGTCCAATATGCCATTTCATTTTGTAGTCTTGTAAATCCCTGAGGTAGATAAAAAAACTTCTAGAAACCAAACACGAAAGCCAATTTTGCTCAACGAACGGAAATGGTGAATCCACCCACGAGCTTCTTTTTCTAGGATTATTCTTGGGCGAAAAAGGTGTCTCATTCCCTGACTTGACCCCCTCTGGATGCCCCCAACATTTAACGAATCCAAGAAACCTTGAAAAAATTGGCTTCTTTTCAAATAAAAAACTCAAATGTAAAAATGGTGCTATTATTTTGTAACCTTACTGTAGTTCCCAGGACCGCGACATCATTAGTGTGATATGCCCGTAGTTTCCAAGATCTGAGCCGTTTTTGGTATGAGCTGTTGTGGAAAAGATTGTTCGGACCAGAAACTAAGAAACTAGACAAAAATAGCGTATTTTTGGCTTGGTGGGGGCACTGAATGGTACTCAGCAAAGCCTATACAGACCACCTTGTGAAAACCTGTAAATTCTTCTAACCAACGTGGCTCACTTGTACCATTTCGCAGCTTCACAAGCCTTTACAAATCTCATCAAAGTAAGGCCGTCAGCTAACAGCAACCCCCTCATTTTCCTCCCTCATTAACCCCAAATTCAAAAAACGACCATAAAATGTACATAAAATTGAGTTTTTGTGTGCGCTGCGTAGTGGTGAGTGACAGAAGTGCTGACTGAGCCCTCGTGAATGGTAATTGCTTAGCGGCGGTAAAGCGGAAAGGACAGTCCATCCCATAATTTGCCCGGGAGCCGTAACTCGTAAAGACTCCACGGCAAACCTGCAGTCTTGTGATTCAGTAGACCACCATGGGAGTAATGGATGGGAAACAACCCCGGACATCCAGGCGAGTATCCTATACCATGTAAGTAATCCTGTGCAGGCCATAAAGGCCAAAAGGGGTTCTGCTGGAGGGGGGGGAGAAGGGGGAGGGTAAAAGCTCTTCATACTTACAAGTATTATTTCGCGTTATGTGGTTCTCGATGCTACTTCAGGTACATTAGCAGAGAGCTCACATCTACGAACTTAAAGACACATTACGCATTGGCAAGATGTGGATAGCCTGTCCAAGTAATAAATTGCAGAAGCTGACTGACTTATCAAAAAAAAGAAAGCAGAGCAATTCGCGTAAAATTCCTTGAAAAAATCTGGCTAACTTTCGAGAATGTTGTGAGCAGGGTGCTGGAGAGCCAGCATGAGCGCAAAAAATTAAACAATACAGGCCATTGAGCACACAGCCGCACAAGCAATGAAGCCTGGTGTGTATATGGGCGGAGCCATGCTGAGAAAGGCGCGGTTAGAGTCAAGTTCGAACCCCTGGCGTTCTTATTACGCACTCTCGACAGGTGAACAGATACACTAGATGCGGTTGGGGTATACTGTCGTATAAGGTTGGAGGAAATCTACCTCCATAAGGTAATTCCGGAGTGTGTCCTGAGATCCTGATCCCAGCCGAATCTCTTGCCATCCCCGAAAATAGAGAAGGAAGTAAGAGAAGAAAAGTGAACAAAGAGAAAGCTCGCCTCCGTTTTGAGTCACATGGACACTGCACCTCACTTCGCTGCACAAACCACGCCTACCGTGCAAACCCTGCCCTCGACTAGCGTGAAGGAAAACAAGGATACATTCCAGATACATACAAAATACCAGATACTATGATGTAAGCCATGGCAAAAGACGTGATAACGGGGCACACGGCTGCTTGGTGGGGGCACCGAACGGTAACCAGTAAAGCTTGTTCAGGTCACCTTGTGAAAACCTGTAAATTCCTATGATTAAAGTGGCTCACCAGCACCTTTTTGCAGCTTCACAGGATCTTACATGTCTCACCAGAATGATACCTGTTCTTCGATATGAGCTAAGCAAAGGAACTGACGGAAGTGCAAAATGTCCCCCCTCTCCCCAGGCCGAACACCGTCGTGACATCGTCTGCAAGTCTGTTGACGGAGTGATGTGTCATGTCCAAATGAAAAAAGTGAGGAAATTTTGGAAACGTCACTCATCGAGCGACCGTTTTCCCACATCAAAATGCCCCATGAGGCATCTGAGTGATCTTCTCATATTCGTATCATTCTGGCGTTAATGTAAGCAAATTACTTCGGTAACATGGTAAGGTGAATGCACCGCCGATGCCCCCCCCCTATCCCACTCCCGCCTGTTCCCGCGTGATTCAGGAAACCCGTGGCCCCTTCCTGTCATTGGGCTATCCTTTTTTTTGCTTCAGTGAGAAAAAAGGAGAGGTTTCAGAAAAAGGCCTGTGCAAATGTATGTTACTTGAAGAACTCAGTTCGTCGTCGTCAGGGCTAATTTGAGCCCACAACGTTCTCAACGTCTCCGGAAACAAAGTTTTTTGGTCCAAAATCTTTTTAAGAAATGGCTGCCATCCATCAATTTCATAATGGATACTGTCATATCGCTTGCCCACAAGAAACGTTCAGCAAATTATGAACTGCACTCTGGAATATTCTGATTAATGGGGCTCAATAGGGACCAAAAATGAAGAGCAAACAGAAAGTATTCAAAAAGAAACTCGCAATGGATAATGAATCATTAACGAATGCATAGCATAATTGGCAGGCGTTTTTCCTCCCTCAACAATCCCCTGTTTACCCCCGGTACCCAGTATTCCATTAATGCAATCTGCTCATCAACGTGAAAAATATTGAAAGGATGAGCGCTCACCTCTTCATGGAATGATTTCAAAGCGAACTTGGAAATCTAGAATCAGCACCAGGTGCTCACGGTCAACGCTGAAAGAAACTCATTCTGATCTTACCGTTCCTCCGTCCCCAAACACGCCAAAGCAGAGATTGGAGTGAGAGGTGTGGACCACGCCTAGTAGGGGACTTGGAAGGCACATTTTGCACCAACTAAATAGGCGGAATCAGTTGGTACGGTGCCGCCTTCTCGTTGGTGCATTACTACTCCTAAGACAAGAAAGTTTAGGAGTATAACGAAAGAAACGCATGGTGACCCAGTGAATTACGAAATACAGGGGGGCGCAAAAAAGATCATTCCGGCCGCCGTCACATATGAGCGAAGTTTTCGCAGCCCAGACAGAGGAAGTGGATATGAGTACCAGGGCGGAAGATACCCAAGATCTTCCTCTATAAGCAGGAGCCGGCTGCCGCCATTCACCTTCATGTACACCAGACCAAAATATGAAGTCATCTCCAGTCGCGGCCTGAGTGGAGAACGCCTTTGGAATTCACGTGGCCTCCAAACAGCTGCGGAACTTCTTGAATGGAATCACCCATGGATAGCTACCTGGAGACCAGTACTCTTGATCTGCAAGACCTCAACATCGAGCAGGCCCGCAATCGTCGCTACGCGTTTCCAGGACGACCTCTTCACCCCCCCCCCCACCCCCCCCCCGCACCCCCCCCCCATTCACAATGGCGCGGGTTTGATGGTGTCGGACCGCCGTACCTGGAAATGGTGGCAAAGGCGATATTTTCTTCGTGGGCCCCAGACTGAGGGTGTGCGATGGTGTGGGGCTACATCGAGCAACTCGAGGAGAATATCCCATCTTCATGTCGTCGCCCGTACCTTCTTGGAAACTTTGTACTGCTACAGGATTGGGTGACAACACATTTAATCGAAGGGCGTTGGAAAAACTTTCGCCTACTTGGAATGGAAGAACGTTGAGTACCTGGAAAAGATGGAGTATTTAAGCGGGGTCCTGAACTAAACCCCTCAATTACTCGGTTCGGGCGGAGCTCAACAGGGTGGTCTACAGTGGGCGGAGAAATCAACGATCTCGCTCAACTCCGGTACCCACTCACTTTCGAAATCTCTCGATGGCGCTCCTCCAGAAGGCTGTGGCGGAGTATCATTATAGTATTTAATGTGCTCTTTAATATGGTAGTAAAAATGTCCGATAAATTTAATAAAGTGTAACTTATAGCGCCTTGAAAGTCATGGAGGCAAAATGACTTTTTTTTGGCCCCCCCTCCTACCACTTTCATGCCAAGCAAAGGCTCTTGCAATAATGGCACCAGCCTCCTTACCACGAAGGAGAGTCCTCATCAGCTACTGAATTTATATTGGCCCATTGAGTTATACCATGCTATAATATCAGCTCACTCGCATGATAGGGCCATTTTATGTTTTTGCGCAAGCGCTGGCATCGTCGCGTAAGACTGGACTTTCAGATCGAGGAGCCCACAAGCTGCCGTAGCTGACCTCTGCGCTTGGCTCGATGAAAGTCGGTGGCATTTACCTCGCCCATGTATCCATGGGGAGAAAAAGCGTTATCATATCAGGGAGGACCCTGATAAACGCTGAAGAAGAACAACAGCCACATTATAAGGGGGACAGAAAAAAGATACCTCACCCATGGGAAGGCTACTCCTACAACAGTTTTTCTCGTATGGAGTGGAGCGGTAAAGTGTGGTGGCCAGGACATGTTTCATTATACAGGACATTATTCTCAACTATATTATTCTTTAGAATTCGTCAAACGGAGCGTGCCTGGTTTTCAAATAGTGCTGGGAAATTCATAGTAAAACCTGTTAGAGCCCGCTCGTATGAAAATAAGACGCATGTGGCGACGTTGTCCGGAAAGCTGGGCGGCGGATGGTCCCTCACAATTATAGCGTCAGTCTCTAGGAACCTGATGCAGGTTCTACAACTGGGAAGATTGCGCAGCTGCTTCAACTTGACGCGAATGCTGTAGGTTGTCTTAAGGTGACCATTGACACCCATGATGGTCGGCATTACGTTGCCATGAACGTTACGCTAGGATGGAGTGCTTGTTCCTGTTTATAGAGGGTCATAAAAAAGGATAAAGGATAAAGTCTTCGCCGTTGATCAATCCCTTTGTGGGATGCGGCACGCATTCTACTTCCATTCAGAATCGTAGTGGCTTATTGAATGCGATGTGGCCTATACAATGACTTGCGGGGCCAGCCGATGTTCAAGTCAGATCCTCACGGAGGAGTCTGGTGCCAATTTACCGTCCTCGGGGGTAGAAGGCTTGGTTGGCCTGGGCGGGAGTCGACCCGGGATTCGAACCCAGGACCGCGCGAGTGGTAAGCGCGCCACTTGTCACTGCACCACCTCCGCCTCATAGAGGACCATATCAGGAATATTTTATCATAGACCTCCCATGTGCATCGCCATCCTGTGAGTTTTGATAATTCGCTTGAGCAGAGTGCCCTTTTTGCTTTCCCCTGCATACTTAGTAGTCCCTGAAATTGTCGGTGGGCTAGGTATTCGGCAATCAGCTGACGTTTTACTAGTCATTGCTTAGTACTAAAGCGCCCATTTCGTTCGCTCAAAGGCACTTGCAACGATACTGTGCTACTCGGTCCAGCACTGAAATTGCTAGCAGAACGCTATATAGTGGGGAAAATGGCAAAAAACGAAGTAAAACGGTCAAAAACCTAAAAAAGTCTTCGTTCTTAATGACTCAAAAAAGCAATTTTGGACGAGTTTCCCGTTGGCATCTTGCCAATAACCGCTACGGTAGATACGGCTGCACGTATGTACTCATATATCCATGCAGCACCGCAGCCGCTTCATACCAATCCCTTCGCTTCATATTTTACTTCGCAAATGAAGCAATACGAGCATCAGGTACGGTCGTCCATTTGTGGGCGGGCGGGCGCGGTGGGCGTCCGTTCGGTATGTTGTAGCTTGATAGGGCCCTATAAGGGCACTTTCTTTGGAGAAGGAGCTACGCAATTTCGTTCTGCCAGGCATTATTGATCCTATCGTCTCAAGGATTTATCGTGCCAACTACCTTTAAAAGGCTGCCTTCAAAGAAGGCACTAATTCTGGTGGTAAAATACACACAAGTGACGGTTACAGTTGTCGCCTCATTGACGGATCTAGGAGGGGCAATGCTGATCTGCCTTCCTGACTCTCAAGTCCACAATATCGTAATGAGAGCTCTGCGATGTGGTCGACAAAGAAGCAAACAAGTTTCATACTGGCGTGCAGGAATGTAGAATTACATCTAACCATAAGAAGGGCGACCGTTCGTAGAAGGCGAGAAACGTAATGTGGAACTTGATAAGGACAAAGGACAAGGGAAAACGAGTAAGCAGCGGTGGGAAGAAACAAAATTGATGGTGGATCAAATTCCAGGGGATAATGCTTTCGTTAGTGCATATACGTTGACGCACGGGAGCCAAATTCGATGTCTCGCATGACATTTCATGGTAAGGTCGTGAACTTAATGAGATTACCCCATAAAATGGTAACGACGCATTCACCACTACTTTTCCAGCAATTAGTCCACACCCAGGGCAGGGCGTCATCTTCGGTACAACTCAACAGCGGACCATATTTGGCCCCTGGGAGAGGCGGGTGGTATCTTGTTGAGGAAGAGAGAAGTCTTTCTTGATTGTCGAAGTTTCTCGTTTCACGCGCTTGGAAAATCAACTGTCAAAGAATTTTTTTCAGCCAGCGTACGAATTCCATTCTCTTCAAACACGAGCCCTCCCCGCTGTTACCCTGCCCTTACCACCCGAAAGGCCACCTCCTGTCGTTTTTTGAAAAGTACATAGTTCAGGTACTGCGGAGGGTTTGAAAGCCCAAAATAAGGGTTCCTCAAACGTTGGGTATCTATACAAAAATCAATTTGGTCTCGCGGCGTTCCCCCGCCCCCCCCTCCCCCTGCCTCCCGAAAGGTTACTTACAATGCTTGTCGAGAGGGTCTTATCGACTATATAGAGGGAGAAATATATGGAAAGTATCTTGCATTTGAAGCTGTTCGGTCCGGGCACGGAGGAGGGGAATTTTGCACTTTCGCTGGTTTGCTTTGCTAGTTAAACTTGAATTATACGTCTCACTAGGGTGTAATGATACACCTTTTCAGAAACCCGACAATTTCAACATGATCCCATTGGACCCCTTAATGTGAGGGAAAGGAAGTCGTTGGTTCCGGCTGAATGGAAATTTTGGTTAGACTGAGGGAACCCTTTCACATCTTGTGCGGGTTCCGCCGATTACACCTTACACCATTTTTGGGGATTTCGCTCAAACCCGTACGACCCCTCCCCTTTTTTCTGGGGTTGGTACGGTACGACCTCCCTGGTTCCTTCCTCAACGAGCTGTCGAGCGGGGGGAGGGGAGAAGGGAAGGGGAAATAGCACATGTGAAACTGGAGAACCGCGAGGAAAACAGGATCATTCTCCCAACACTGAGCAAACACGACCCTTTCTTACAATGTCCCTGGAACAAGAAAAATCAACTATCAAAAAGAATTTTTTTTTCAGCCAGCGTACGAATTCGCTTCTCTCAAACACGAGCCCCTCCCCGCTTACCCTGCCCTTACCACCGAAAGGCCACCTCCTGTCGTTTTTTGAAAAGTACATAGTTCAGGTACTGCGGAGGGTTTAACGCCGAAAATAAGGGTTCCTCAAACGTTGGGTATCTATATAAAAATCAATTTGGTTAAGTTGTGGGAAATGTACATGTGGAGAAATTTGATAAACGGAATACCTTGAAAAACACGAAATAATCAACTAAAAATATTGGTTAGCTAAATAAATTCGTAGGTATGTGGATAACTAAATAGGCATCGTTAGAAAAAATGCGTAGATAGACTAAACAGTCGTAAACCCTAGTGGAGAATCTGTTCGGGAGGCAAGCACTACTGAGGGTTTGTCGTAAGCATTGAAGACAGATAAGGCACAATAACTTGGTACTTGCTCATAAATAGTAGCAAGGATGCAATGTGGTGGGAAAATGACGAATGAAACGAAGTCAAACGGCTGAAAACCTGCGCAAAACCTGCAGGTTTGCTCTGCACGACGTTTGATTAGCATTTTGGACGAGTTTTCCGTTGGCATCATGCCTACAACAGGTTTGATAGATACGGCTGCACGCTTGTACACTTTACATCAGCGCAATTGTCGGGTCGCAATCAGCAGCTCGCACCTGCGGCGTTTCCATCATTGGTTGCTCCCTCCCTAAATCGATCTTTACCCGATCGCCATTGGTAGAGCAACGAGGCCGAACGCCCATTTGGACCGCGTTGCACAGCCGCCCTCCGACAGTCCGCAATGATGAGGACTGTATTTTAAATCCATGCAGCAACGCTTCATATCGAATTGCACTTCATGAATGATGCGATAAGCGTGCTAGCGTCGATGGGACTGTACGGCCAATTATTGTGGTGTGGTAGGCGTCCGGGTCGGCATGTTGCAGCTGATGGCGCGCTATGGGGCGTTATAAGGGTACCTCCGTGAGAAAAGGCGCCTTTTAACGTTTGCGAATCGTGTCCTGCTAGGCGTAGTTATCCCACTTCTTATGGAGCCATCGCGGCTGGCCACCGTAATTCATTGTATAAGCCACATCGCATTCAGTAAGTTATACTCCTCATCATTACGGACTGTCGGGGCGGGTCAGTGCGGCTGCGTTTTCCGCGGTTCCAAAGTCTTTCTGCACCAGTTGTTGAAGCGATCAAATGACATAACAGCATTATATCCTTCGTATTACTCGTTTTCTACCACTTTTTGTCGCATACAAAAAAAAGAAAAAAAAAAAAAAAAGAAAAGGCTGAGAACGGCTTCAAACAGTGTGCGCACTCCTTCTGGCTGATACGCCCCGACAGTCCGTAATGATGAGGAGTGTACAACGATTCTGAATGGAAGTAGAATGCGTGCCGCATCCCACAAAGGGATTGATCAACTGGCAACGACTTTATCCTTCTTTTATACTCCTTTTCTACACCCCATTTACCTTCAGCGGCCTCTTTTACGTCCTTCAAAAGGCTGAAGGGATCACAAATCGTAGAATCTACGCTGCAGCCTTGAGAGTGCCATTATCCGCAGACGAAGGAACCGGCCGGATTTGTACCCAATGAGGTTTTTTAGTCTGGAATGTCATTGAGCAACGGATCACCTCGAAAACGTCGCAATGGCAATGTTCTCGAGGCTCCCTGAAGACGACATGCAACTCGAAGAAGAAGATTACTGGGAATTACTGGGAAAGAAATTTGATGTAAATTACTTGTGTCTCGTTGTCAGTATCGCTGAAAGAGGATTCAGGGCCGCACTCTTTCCGGAAGGGATCTTTTTGAGCACCATGTCGTGCAATGTCTGGTCGACTTTCAATAGATCTTGGTATCGTGGGAGGTCTTCCCTAGTGTATCTTGGAAACGCAACGAAGATATTAACGCAGCATAAGCATCGGCGCTCGGCTTAGTAGAGCACAGTTTGACCTGGGGGGCAGCAAATGGTACTCAGAGAAGCCAGTGCATGCCACCCTGTGAAGTTCTGCAGAATCTTTCAACCAAAGTGGTTCTCCGCATCATTTCGCAGCTTCACAAGAGTTCATCTCTTAGCTCACATGAATTAGCAAAAGGAACCAGCGGACTTGCAAAATGGCCCTAAGCCAAACTTCGCCTTCAGTAGCTATTGCCGGAGCCTATGGAGTCAAATATAAGGCTGACCTAGCGCCAAATGTCATTGCTCAGTTTGAGTCAGCTCACCATAAACTAAAGGTTTCTAGGAAGACCTTCGTTGCTCACGAACATAATTGGACTAACCTTTGGAAAGTATCTCTTAATGCCAACAGAATGTCAAGTGCATTAAAGAGACAAAAAGGTCCCTTCGTGAGCTTTCAGATGGAGGCTCTCTGTAACCCAATCTCTTGCCTCTTTTGTCCTCGAAAAACGCTTTACAAGAAGGAATGGGTATGAAAGCCCACGCGCCATTGAAACTGTTAGGTTTGCCCTTTGGAAAGAAAAAGGTTGGGGGTCCAAAATCCATTGAACCACCAAGAAATCTTCTACATTGTGACCATCACAACTAGTGCCTTGACAATCTTGTTCGCTACGGATGCTGCGGCATGTCAGGTGGAGGGGAGGGGAGGGGGTGCTGGTTTGGAAGTAACGTGCCCATTCTCCACCAGTTGTGGAAGCGTGGGAGCGACAGTAGTTGGTGGAAAACAGGCTATCACAGGGCTGTATCCAGCCTCCCCCCCTCCCGCCCTTGACAAGCTCCAGTATGCGCAGATTTGATGCAGTGGTTAACGCAGTTGTTTATAAGTGCGACGTGCGGGGTTCAAGACCCGCCTGAAGGCAATATTCCGCCCATATCGAATTCATCAGACAGCTACTGAGAAAACTGCTGATCAACAAATAAGATAATAATAATCCAATCACTCAAAAATCGATAAAAAAACTGTAAAAGTAGGGCTACCTCTCCAGAGCTATCTGATATTTCGCTCACGTGGACGTTGTTACCTTTCCTTGTTTGGTGCGAGCAAGCCTACACGTAGCCCTCATGAATAGACCAGC
>MU939417.1:0-14926 GCA_036418165.1 Cooperia oncophora
TAAAAAGAATAAAAACTGTGATGTAGTGACGAGAGCAGAGTTAGCAAAAAAAATATTTCAATGAGTAGAAAGAAGAAAAATAGAGTCCCCAGAGAAGACGAAATAAGCTTCCGTCTTTTGCTTCAGCTACGAAGACAGATGTAGTCTTCTCTAATAGACTCTCTGGTCTTGTTCGTTAAGGACGCTGCTTTTCAGTAGGGTTGGTTCGGCGCGGAGCCAGCGCGTTTTCCACCAGTATGGTTGCCTGTTACATTCCACGATTGGTGGAGGACGGGCTAGCGCCGCGCCGGACCCAATCGCGCTGCACGCTCATCATCCGCAGCACAGAGGAGTACTGACCGCAACTACTGGGCGGATTCACTAGACAGGGAGAAACTGAGAAAAAAGTTCAGGAGATTCTAAAGCTCGCAGGCTCCGTCTGTTTGACCTACGAGACGGAGTGCGAAGACTAACCGATATGTAATACTGTCATGTATGTTTACTCAGTACAGTATGGGACAAAGAAAAGCGCTGGAGGCGTTACTACAAACGAAAGGGCCAACGGCGTCTAACTAGGTCATCTGCTCGTCTGCACCTTTGCCCCCTCTTCGCCACATGTTTTGGTGACGCTCACTTACCGTCAGAACATATTACTCTATCCTGCTTTCTCTTTCTTAGACAGCATAGCTAGGCTTTGTCGCGTAGGAAAATGACGTGGGCAGGTTTCGTTGCACAGCGCTGCGCTGGCCTTCGACATCTGGATTAGTGACTCACGAGGAGCTCCAAATATGGCCCGACTGTGATCAAGATGACGGCAAAGCATGCCCAGCTAGGAGAGAAAGGAGACGTCGAAGAAATGTAGAGGGATTTGCGGCGCAGTTCGCGACGGGGGGGCATTTTGTACTATCATTGCTTCCTTAGTTCCGGTTTACAAGTCTCACTCTGGCGAAACCTGTGAACTCTTGTGAAGCTGGAGCAAGGTCGTCAAGCCATCATGTTAAAACCTGTCAACTCTCCCCTCCCCGTCGCCGAACTGCGCCGAGATCTGCGAACACGCTGGATGAAAGCCAAGGTTGGTGTTGATGTCAAAAGAATCAAAACATCTAGGTTCGCATGCAGTTATGGTATCGATGTGCTTTACGTCCATCGCACGGGCGAAAATAGGCATACCGTTGGATTTTCTTCATTGGTGCGCCTCAGTTCTATTACGGTGAAGGGGGAGGAGGGTACGAGGAGGGGCGCGTCACTGAGAATGGTAGGATGTAGAACCTCATTGGTGCGCCTCATTTCTGTCACGGTCGCGAGGAGGGGCGCGTCACTGAGAATGGTAGAATGTAGGCCTAATTCTACCCATACCAATGGCGTGAACTGTGCAGGACCGAACTTTGCAAATAGAGGAATCCTTGGCGCAGTTCGGCGACGGGGGGGGGGGCATTTTGCTTCCCATCGATGTGTCGACCCATCTAGATAGCCTTTTCTTGAGTTGACACGTTTTACCATGGTGGCTAGACGAGCTTGCTCCAGCTTCACAAGAGTTCACAAGTTTCACCAGAGTGAGACTTGTAAACCGGAAGTAGTGAAGCAGTGAAAATGCAAAATGCCCCCCCCCCCGTCGCCGAACTGCGCTGGAATCCTTCATGGTTTGCGTGGCTGTTCCCTTTACTGGGAAATCTCCTATGCTACGCGATTGCTTAACTGGATACGATTGGTCCCGATCTTACGAGGAGGCTGAATTCCGCCTCTAGCCACTGCGCTACCCTTGGTCACAGGTTAGAGTTTACAAGAAAAAAAATTGGTTGTAAAATGCTTACTTCATAGTGTCAACAAAGGTGGAGAAACTGTCAACAAGGCTCATTAATCGATCACAATTGCCATACTCGTAACTGAAACCATAAAGCGCTTTGTTGATGATGTTCGCAATATACATCTGAAACAGTGAATATTGAATATGCCTTTTAATTTTCGGTACTGTTCGGCTTGGGGGGGGGTACATTTTGCACTTCCGCCTCTCTATTAGCTAGATAATGTTAACTGATAGGTTTACTTGTAAACATTGTGAAGCTGCAAAGTGGTACATGTGAGCCACTTTGGTAACCGGAATTTGCTGGTCTTAACAAGATGAGCTTGGTACATTTGGTGCCCCCCCCTAAGCCGAACTGTACCCAATTTTCTTCAGTACTTCTAGACACAGAAACGCACCTGGATAGGCCGTTTCAAACAGAGCTCCTCCTTGTTGTTCAGAGAGGACAGATGCTTGAGGAACTCCTGGGCTGAAGCGAGCACCTGAATGACGAAACACTGAGTGTCAGCGTGTAAGGAAGCTGTCTAAAAGAAGTGAAAAGGGGGGGGGGGGCTCAACTTTCTGAGCACTCGCATTTTCCAGCAGCTGACCATGCATAATTCTAAGGAAGTTCTTGAGTATTACCTGCTCCTCCAGCAGGTGCTTTTTCATTCCATACTCATAGAGGATTCGCAGGAATGCTCTACGTTGTTCCCTCCAGACTCGACTCTGAAAAGCAGCAAATAGCCAATAAAAACACTTTATGTAGAAGGACTGACTAGTTTATAAACTAGTAGAGCGCAGCAACTGAATACTTTGAAAGTCACCTTCTGGAAAACGGGCCCGTTGTTCTCAGTATTCAGGAATATGGTTTCAGGGAAAACCCCACATCGGCCAGCGAAGTCATCACCTGAATGCCTTTATTTAGGTCTTATTTTTCAAATTGCCAGGGTAATTGTAATTGACTGCTCGAGCTCAGGAACAATCGAGTAAAAAAAATTAAAAAGAAATCTGCTTGAAGTAGATGAATGCTTATTTGAGAGCTGTTCGGCTTAGGAGGGACATTTTGCACTTTCTCTGTTCCATTTGCCACATCATGTGAACTAACACATAAATTCTTGAGAAGCCGCGAAACGGTACTGAGGAGTCGCTTTGGTTACACGAAGTTGCAGGACTTTACAAGTTTGACCTTTGAACAGCTCCATCTTCTGAAGATTGGTGGTCTTTCCAAGAAGATAGCCTATACAGGCTTTGCTGTGTACCACTGCTGCCCCCACCAGGCCAAACTGCACCCTTTTATGCGGGTACCTAACAACGGAGTACGAGTATCTGAGCTTGGTGAAGAGAGTTTGGCCCGCGGGTAGCGTTCTTGATGGTGAGTATTTTCAACTCTAATCGAAATAAGAATGCCCCAGCCGTTTTATCGACAAGTGCTAAGCCGTGCTGTGGCGCATTTCGGCTCAGGAAGGTGGAGTGATGAGAGGAGGGGTGGGTGCTATTCACACGATCCCCTGTAATGCAAACTTTGGCAAAGCTACGGAATACGGCGGGGTTAATTTTTAGATTACTTTCTATTGCAGTCATTTGGAGTTCTTTTCCAACTCAACCCCTTCTCCTGGGCATTTGGCAAATGTCTCGTTATTGGTCGGGATATTTCTTCAGACCAATCTCCACTGAATACGGTCTGACAAAAGAAAGAACAACGAAGAAGTGGCATGGGAATGGGCTCTGCACCTTTTCGTAGCTTCACGAGAGTTCCTAGGCCTCTTCAGAATTGGTCCAGCACTTTGACAGGAATCAAATAATTCCCCCTTCTTAACCGTAGGTCGAACCTCCCCCTTGCCTCTTAAACTAAATTCCACTCCCAGCCCCAGTCGTGGACTATGCCAAACTGGAACAGATGCTGTGCTGGTTTGAACAAATTTTCAGCTACACGGCTCATAGAAGGTAAACCTTCCTCACGTTTCCGAAAGTCGGGAGTGTGGTCCGATGTCTCCCACCAATCACAGTTGAACTGCTGGCCCGCCTCCTTGCCTACGCTTCCAGGGTTTTCTAAATTCTCATCTGGAAAATCAAAGCCCCTAACATCGAGATGTATGGGTTTTAACACGTTGACGACAACGCGCGTTTTGACTTTTCGGCCGCGTGGGACACGCGCACTTTTTCGAACGCGACAGGCGCGAGACTCATACAATTCACGCGGTCCCACGAGGCGCCCTTTTTTACAGGTTGGATCAGAAAATCTGATTTGGAGAGCAAGTATAAAGTAAGTCAACTCAAATACTAGTAGCACATAAAAGATTCACAAAAGGCCAGAACTCGCTCAAGAAGATGCTTATTCAGGCGCACGAAAATGGCTAATAACTTTGAAAACGTTGAGGATACTTTGGACTTCACCAACAACTAATCACATCGGATGATGATGTACGCAAAACATCGAAGTGGTACAAGAGAATATTCTTCCATTTGCTCACGCAAACAGCAGTGGTGAACGCTTGGAAGCTATACAGGGGGGCAGCAAAAAAGTCACTTTTCTTCCTTGACATTCGAGGCGTTATAAGTTACACTTTATCGAATCCTGATCGGACAATTCTACCACCATATTAAAGAGCAGGTTAAATACTATCATGATACTCCGCCACAGCCTTCTGGAGGAGCGCCGTCGAGAGATTCTGCCACGCAACCGTGGTTCGGTACGTGGCTTCAGCGAGATAGTTGATTTCTCGACCACTGTAGACCCCCTTGTTGAGCTCCTCCTGAACCCGGTAATTGAGAGGGTTTAGGTCAGGGGACATACTTGAAATATTTCATCTCTTCAGGTACTAAACGTACCTTCCCTTCTTAAGGTAGGCAAGGTTTTTCCAAAATCCCCTTCCGTTCCATGTGGTGGCCACCCAAATGTAACCGTACAAAGTTTCCAAGAAGGTACGGGCGACGACATGTAGGGAGGATATTCTTCTCGAGTTGCTCGATGTACCCGCCAGCACTCACCTAGTATGAGTATGAGGAGAAGTAAACAAAAAACTCAGGCATGGTGGTGAAAAGAAATGGATGTTCGTTGGATTCTGGTGAGATCGGATTACTATGCACGCCGGTCCACGAGGCTACAACGCGCTGATTCAATGTGTCTCACAGCGGTCGTCAATGCTGGTTAAAATTGAGTTCATTGTTAACTGCAAAAAGTTCAATGCAAATGGGTTTTTCCGCGCGTGCGCCCCCTTAGGCCGCGAGTCTGAACAACTCCTAGAAAAAGGTGGGGCGCGTTACGTGCGCATTCCATAGGGGCGAATCAGTCATGCAAAATCTTCGATTTGCACCTATGCAGTGGGCAAGCACTTGCCATGTGGCGCCAAAATTTCATGGATTTTTGTTTACTTTATAGTATTACATGCGCATGATGCCACGCAATATCCCTTGCAGATAGTGGGTAGGCGTGCCGTGCCGATACCTCAACTAAACGTGGCGGCGCACGTTGGTCTTTTCGGAGAGATTATTTTCATCTCGACCTCAATTGTGTGTTAATACTCTGCCGATGACAGCTTTCTTTCAAACTGAACATCCACGATGTAAAACCGCTTGTTATGCATGTTTAGTGCCACGCCTTCAGCTTCTTTCTCCAGGTGATAAGACCTATGCTTACATGTTCGCTCATCATTACGGGACTGTCGGGGCGGCACAGCCGAGCTGCAATGTGACGCGACGCTCGGTGACAGTAAATCAGCCATGGAATTCGGCTGCAAATTCCCACTTTTTCAGCTCTTCAAGCTTCTAAAGTGGAAGGTGAGTTATTCTGAACAATTTTGAATTGTACTGGCTCTGATTTCCTTTATTTTGCCGATTATTTATTGCTTTTGTATTGTAATTTTGCCTTATTTCAGGCATTTATTCAAATGGCTTGCATTCTTTCAGATTCATTCAGAGTCAGTACAATTTAAAATTGCTCAAAATAACTCACCTTCTACTTTCGAGCTTTGAAGGATTGAAAAGGAGAATTTGCAGCCGAATTCCAGTTGGAATAGCGTGTGATTCACGTCACCGAGCCGCAGCCGCCTGTCGCGTCACATTGCAGCACGGCTCTCCTCCGCCCCCCCCGGACAGGTCCCTATGATGAGGACTGCTAGTGTGCGGCGCGTAGTCCGATCATTACATATCCTATACTTGCAATTTCTAAAAATCTTACCATCTTTGATGAAGGCGTCCTTAAGAAGTTTATAGTCAGTAATAACAGCATAGGGTTTTGGCAGCCAAATAGTGAATATACCACCGAATTCCTCGGAATATCTTTTGAAGTTTTCGTGCAATTTGCGAAAATTCAGCTGAAAACTCGAGTCTCTTCGTTGTGTCCTGACATATAGTTCGAAGGTAGTGGGTAAAGCCTTTTTGCTGCGCGACACTTTAGCGGGGTCTGAGTCACGGGCAGAAGCCAATCCTTTTCTCTACCGATTGCTGTCTGTGTTGCACGTTGATGTGGAGAAGGGCTGGCGCGGGTGTGAGGTTCCCGCTTCACATTGGACTTAAATGCCCCCCCCCCCCGCCCGCTGTGGTCCGGACCGAACACTCTCTGGGTGGAACTGGAACAATGTCTGAATCTTGGCTAGGGTAGGCGTTGGGGAAGGAAGGAGTGTCGAGACCCTATCCTCGGTGGGGGGAGGGGTCGTACCAGGATCCTTTTCCGGAGGGGGGTCGTACTGACACCACCACTTCACACATCACGTTGCTGTACCCTGTCCATCTAATCAAAACGAACCTGCCTTTATAAATCGAGATGCTTACCGAAAGAAGATTTCCGACGAATGGATAAGGACGTGGTCCTTTTGGATAGCGATCAACTTTCTGATAAAATAGCCATAAAAGAAGAACTGTAAGACTAGCCATGTAGAGAAGTATCCAAAATGGATCCATCCTGCAGCTAATAAAAACGACTTGACCTTATCGGAAACTCTACAATTTGTGAACGTTGCAGGCTATACTCTGCCTGAAACATCGTTGTCAACAGAATTTCAAAAGCTTACAAGAACTGGTTAAAGACAGCTCCCGCGATAAAAGTGTCACGGATAGTTGATGTTCAATTATGAAACAGTAGCTGATAGGCAATTCCCCAGTGTCCTCAAGAAACACCATAAAAAATCGCGCCCTGACAGTCACACCTCCTTGCGGTCTCTGTGCGAAGCCCTGGCTCACAAATCACTTTATCACATCTCCCAGTAGTGGATATTCGAATGCGGAAGAAAAGAATTAGAAAAAAACAAACAAAAAATCAGGAGAGAAAAAAACTCTGAAAGAAAAGAGAAACATTTGAAAGCCCGGATTCGGAATCTTAGGGTTACCGGGGGCGGTTTATATATTTAAGTGTCGTGAAGTTGCGTCGAACGTTGCACCACGAAAAGGTGGTGCGCTCGTGATTTTACGCGTTTTATCTTGCGAGATGTGTTGGAGTTGACTGTATGTGCTCCTGATTAATAAAATGTAATAAAGGAGAGCAGAATCATTCATGGACATGAGCCGCCTGTAGTTATGAAAAAGGAATGCTATTAGCGATTTAATGCCCGCCGTCAAAACGCAAAGGACAAAGACTGAGCTGGCCCTCTTCGGAGGGCAATCTAGCAGTTGGGCGGCTGCCAACCTGAGCAGGGCGTTAGAACTAGCAAACTGTCAGTGCTGTAGCTCGCACTCGCATCGCTGCGGGGAGTAGGCGATGAGTGTGATAGTCTTTAACTTGCCGGGGGCGGGGCTAGTACCTATACTACACATAGTAATGACGACCATGTACTAGCCTTGTAGCGCCTGGGGCTGTCTTCAATAACAAATTCCACGTTTGATATGTGGGCTCTGAAACAATCCATCGGTGTGGCCTTAAAGTAGAACGCAATTTCTCATTTCTTGCGTCTTGCGAAGGAGAGAGAGAGAAGACGAGAGAGGAGAGAGAGAGATGAGGAGAGAGGAGAGAGAGAGAGAGAGAGGAGAGAGAGAGAGAGAGAGAGAGCACGCTGAGGAGAAAGCCACGATGGTTGACTGTTCAAATCTCAGGGTGTAGACCAAAATATTCTACTTATTGACTTCAGAAGCCCTCATATGCTGGCGAGGTTGCCTGAATCTAGTGAGAATGCCAATAATCACAAGTTTGGGGCCGAAACCTCTGCTCGGAACTCAGCATTCATAAGATAACTTTCGGTCTCAAAATCGCAGTATTGACCCCTTTCGTAGTTTTTTTTTCCTGGAACAAAGTCCTAGTTTTATACTCCCCAAGAGCTACGTGCAAGCCATCGTTTTCAAATGTCTCTGGGAACGCGAACGACAACGTCGAAGTGTGGAAAGTGAAGCAATAAAGAAAGCGATAGAGTCAGACGACCTCGAGTCGTTGGATGACCCTATGCGACGATCGCAAACCATTTCTATGTGATTGGGACGAACAACTGGCACAGCGAACGGGCGCCACATTACTGACAAAAAGGTTGTGATCCAGTACAAATCGCGAATGCTGAGTATTTTCTTTGACTGTTGTTAGGGAAGGGCCGAGGCAGAGTAGTGATAAGTGGTCCACTGTGGTTTACCAGGCGCGCGGTTCGGGGACATGACCAACCAAGCCTTCCACTTTCCGTGGACCGTAATTTGGTACCGCCTCCATCTGGCGGGGAAAGGGAGGGAAAGTACGTACTTACTTACTTGCACATTGCCTGGTACCGCAGGTTCTTGATGCCACCCCCTCTGGCCATCTCCTTAGAATATCACTACGAATCTGAATGGAATCAGGATGCGTGCCGTATCATTGAAATCGATCGATCAGCAGCGGAGGCTTTCCTTTATCATTAGAACCGATTGATCAGAAGCGTAGGCTTTCCTTCATCCTAATTTTGTTGGAAACAATTCTCACTGCCGAAGGAAAGAGTTCAAGGAGTCTACACAGCATAGCTCGTCGTGGCAGAGCCTGAGAGTCAGCGATGGGAGAGTGCACATAGATTTTTGAAGGTTGGATGATTCCGCTGGAGTGCCCAGGAGCATATTCAGGAAGCTGTGGGGAAAAAACCAGGAAACTAAAGGAAAACTCGGGCTGAAACTTTCGAGAAAAAGCATCTAATTTGGACATTACAGTGGACAAATACTAACCACAAGACATGTACGATAAAGCACGGCTCAGGGTACACTTATAAAGGTTTTAATGAGCCTAAATGTCTAAAAGTATTGAAGTCACCAAGCAACGAATACAGAACGGTTCGCCTTTCTCGCCGTACGGCCCTGACCTTGCGTCATCTCAGTGCCATTCATTTTCGCCATGCGGTAATTCTTGGGAGAAGAAGGAAGGTCAGCGTAGCCCAGTTTTTTCTTCCCATACCAGAAAAGTTTAAATCAATCTCTATTTTTAGTAGCTTCTAGTCGGGGACAGCCGAGTACAGCTATTTCCTCAGAAAAGAACGAAACAGAAAAAAAGGGAAAAGTAGCAAAACCTGAAGGTTGTTGACCTTTAAGAATGACCAATCCTTTCGCAATTTACTCGCGGCTACGAGAGTTGCCGCACCCGCTCTAACTATTTGATGAAGAGTAGGTGAAAGTCACTGCACAATTTAATAAAATAAAAAAAATAGAAATAGTCTGCGTGAGCAGCGACGAAAAATTACAATGCAGATGCAGTCCCGGCTCGTCGTACGAGTTGGACGGCAGTTCCCCTGACGACAATTCCCTAGTTTCCCAAGAACTAGAGAAGATAGGGAAGTTTTTGAAGTTAATTTAGGGATATGGTAGATAGACCCTGGACACGGAGCCGGATGCCTTTGCCTTCCAGGCGCTCCGACTGGTATGAGGACTTACTATATAATCGATTAATCCTCCATCGTAACCGTCTATATCGGCGACATCGTTTTGACGCATGCTAATACTATAGCCAACGAAAGGGGCAAGGTCAATGGGTGCCTTTGCGGACTTCGACTTCACGAACTCTCAAGGATAATGTGGTGTCCCTGAGATTTGTTTCATACGCACTGCTATGATTCTCTCAGTGAACAGATCCCGGAACCGCAGTTTCGAAAGGGTTAGCTCAAGTCGTTTCGGCACCATTTCCTCTCCGCGATTTAATTTTTAGCCGTTATAGCTATACTCGAAATCCCTGAGATCGGGTAGGCGTGGCTGCATTCTTCAACTTAACCTGAAGGTGTCTATGCTTCTGGTGAGATATTTTCATCTTGACACAATTGTTGTCGTGTCTCTGTCCACAGAACAAGATGACAGTTGTCCCAGACTGGAATATTCCACGAGTAACCAATTCCGTGCCATGTTCAAATGCCACGCCTACTCTGGCTCAGGGATAAGGAGTGTAGATTTCTGCAGAGATCCACATCAGTATGTGTAGCATTAGTGCCGCAAGCGTACGATCCAGTACATATCACATTACAAATTCACTGAAAACTCAGTAAACTCTTTTTTCAGATCATCTACACTCTGACCTTGTTTTCCCCTCTCTGGAACTTTTGAAGACACACTTTACACTCTCCCCAGTGGGTCCTGATCTTTGCCATGTGTGAGATAATTTAGTCCGCAGGGATGTCACCTACACAGGTCACAAGTGCACGGAAAAAGGGCTGATGGTAGTGGCCCAAATGCTGTCTTCATACTTCATCCGCGCTGCTGCACCGCCAGCCACACGCCTAACCGTAGGCGAGCTTGCCTTCTTGTGAAGGGCTGGACCTTGAATATAAGCGGGCGGGGCCGGGGCCGGGACGACACCCGCGTACATATGACTTCTCATAGGCCTTATTCCTGGGCACTTTCGAGCGGAGAAAGTACTATTACGCTACCGCAACGGCATATATCCGCACACGGCAGGAACCGTTCTCGGAGGTGAGCTTAAAAGTTGTTTTTAAGAATTCACGCCCCCTTACTTCTAATGCAAATAGAACTTCACACTGTTTATTCGGACATTCTGTTTACAAATTAATACAAGACCTTTGAAAAGGAAGTATTCATAAAAAAGCGTTACAATTCAGTAGTGGTCAGTGAACAAGAACCCGCTCGTTTAGAATTCTTATAAGTGGTTTCAGTTAGTCTGATTTATGGAATCAATCGAGTGGTCTGTCGTGTGAGAAGAAGCGACTCCAGCATAGATCGTTCAAGTCAATGCGTCCGTCCTCTGGCAGGTTCGATTCTGAAAATTCATTGAACAAGACGCTGTTGAAATCATTTTTTAGGTACCAGGAATTTTCCGTAGCTCAGGTTGTCGCAGTAAACCCAAATGAAGGCTATCATCGGAATGCTGGGTTACGGGTAAAAGTATTTACCTCAGCTGGGACTCGAACCCTCACCTCACGCGTTCTGCGAGTGCGATATCCCTTACGCCACCATTCCAAACAAAGGATTTTGGTTGGTAGAGGCCCGCGGGAAATAGGGCTTTAGTGTTTAGCTAATGTCTTGTTATGTGGGCCACGGGCCACACTTTTGACCTCAAACGATCTCGAACACAGGCTCATCCACTACGCTATCAAGGACCCATGCTAAGCGAATAGATTTGAGCCGGCTCAGCGTTGACAGTGATGATGGTGGGAATAAATTGTGACAAAAAGTGCTCGGTTCATAAACCACCTGCTGATTGAGTAACCTCTCGCGTGGGTGCGTCGCGGCTGACTGTGCAGTGCTTTTCGCTGCAGGGGCGTATTGAGGCGGTAAGTCTGGGCTTCTGGCGCTGGCGCCAGTCAATTCCCCATCAATTTCTGAAGCAAGGCAGCGAGAATAATTGGTGGAAAATGGGCTAGCGCTGCGTCAAAACCTAGTCTCTTGACATGCTAAGCGTCTGCAGCGAAAACGATAACACAATACATCTCCTAGTGGTATAGGCTTCTCTGGGAATGAACTCGCCTAAATCATACCTATTTAAAAGCCCGTTTTCCAATATTAAATGTCATTAACTTCTGATGGAGTTGTTTCATTCGCAAAAACCTACTTACCTTGTAGTTTTGAAGGAGTATGACGACACCAATGAAAAGCTCAACTCTAGCCAAAGCCTCTCCAGCACATTGCCGTTTTCCCATGGAGAATGGGCAGAGGTGATCAATCGCCTCCTGAATTGCGCAACCTCAGCATTTCTGATACACACCATGCTTTGTTATTATGCATCTAACCCTTATGAGAGGTGGGTGCGTAGAACTGGAAATGCACGGCTGTGAGGCATCTGCCTAGCCAAATCTGTTACCGTCAAGAATAAAAAGTTTTTTTTTCTGACAGGGGTGACCAAATGGCTACCTTCTAGTAAATCAAAAGAGGCATTCCAACGAATGGGCGTCTACTGTGAAAGGATTTCGACGGCGGCGTTCAGCCATGCGGCTATCCACTCTGCCGCACCGATATATGGTCCTATTCGGAAGATTGTGGACCACCCTCCACGTAACTTTTTTTGCCTCGGGATTGAATTTTAGTTGTTATGTTCGGCGTTTAAAAATGGAACCTGATCATATACCTTGTTAGGGGTGACACCGTCTTCCATAAGAAAACGTTCAGGGCGGAATTCGTGACCGTCTTTGAACCGGCGAGCACGCCCCGCAATGCGCAACGCTCCTTATCGTGGACTTCGCCCCGTACACCATGGGTCGTCTGCGGCGATCGTACACTCCTCTCACAGAGGTATCCCTCACAGTCCGATGGACGACATTCATTGGAAGAATATTTGCCCGTCGTTGAAGTTCTTGGATAGCTGCACTGAAAAATGCACCTACATACATCCAATAGAAGTAAAGAAAGGCCCTCTCGAAAGCTACAGCCACATAGGTGTTCAGGCGAATGAGTCGAACTACCACGTTCTTCATCAAAGTGCACCCCGTATAAGTAAGAAGCCCACAAACAAGTTAGGAAGCGCAAGTGGTACGTCTGATTCCGCCCGCACCAACAGGATGTGTACGAGTTTTCCCAATAGAAGGCCTCAAAAGAGATAGAGACTGTAAGACTGCAATGAGCGAGAGCAACTACTCTTAACAAAAGTTATTCATATTGTTAGCGGCTGCTTAGTTGACAGGAGCTAACGACGATAGACGATAAAACTGTTGGTGTAGCTTTGAATTGCTGCGATTTAATTTGCTCTTGTGCTTCACTTTGTGGAGGGATTTTTCTGCCGCTTTGTGACGACGTTGGCTGCCGCTGGACCACAACCCGCATGCATTCGTTCACGAATTTGTTCCGTGCAAAAAGCGTTGCAAACATGGAAACAAACAGCAGTAACTAAGTGAAACAGAAATTCAGGACAAACGAAAGATATTGACACAACATCAAACAATGCAAATATTCATGAAAAAAAAAAAAAAAAAATAATTAGTAGAGAGTGACGAGAGGCTCAAATAGGGAAAATGCCAGATATTTAGCAGATTGTCTTCAATTGAAGTGAAGCCTTTATCCCATATGGCCATGGTACACCGAAGTTCAGCATAGCAAGGGGTATACAGTAGCTCAAATTGAGCATGAATTCGAGGGATTGCTTTTCGTGAATGGACACTATGGGAGCAGTTTGTCGACGGGGGGGGGGGGGGGGGCATTCTGCTTTCCATAGATGTGCCGACCCTAGGTAGCCTTTTCTCGAGTTAACACGTTTTAGGATGGTGGCTAGACTATCTTGCACCAGCTTCACAAGGGTTCACAAGTTTTACCAGGGTGAGATTTGTAAACTGGAACTAGGGAAGCAGTGGTAGTACAAACTGTCCCCCCCCACCCCCCGTCGACAAACCGCGCCCACACTATGTTCTCACTGCGCCCCACTCGGCATCTTCCCACGGCCGACCTTGTGGGTGGGAAGCAATACTTGCCGCCTCAAATCTGTGCGTTGCAGCCAGAAACGAAGGGCATTAACGGCAAGCAACTGTGTTCCTTCGCGTTGGACGATGCCAATTTATTCTACGCATTGCGAGACTGCTATACCTCTTACTGCTATTCCGAATGATAAATCGTATATTTAATAGCGCTTGCGGTGGACTCACCTGAACATCTGGATTGACTTGCCCATAAAATAAACCAGTGGTGCCCATCTAAGCGGTTTTGTCCGTGGTTGTCTCCATACCAGCAGTATAGAAGTCCATGCCCATTACATATCAGTAGGATTCTCATAGCTGAACCTCGATTTCGCAAAATTTTTTCAGTTGTGTGGTAGGCAAAGTAGCCGACCGCTGTCACGGGGCGAGAGGCTAGATCCTGATGTTACGGAGGCAAAATTGTTAAACACAGCCCGTGTCCCGGAAGTCGGGAGGGTGTGTTAGTTGTAAGCGCAGCGGCGCTCGACAGCGGCAGTGGTCAATTGGATGCGTAGAATCACGACAACCGAGACAACCAGGAAGAATACTTTCCATGATCGTTTCTGCGAGGTCCCAGACGGAATAGAGGCAACGACGTATGCATAAGAGAGAAAGAGACCACATACAGCATGGGCGCAGCATCAAATTGTGGAAAACTTTCCGAAAAATACGCCTTCATCCCGCATTTTTTTCGTCACCCTTTCCTATTCTACCAGCTGACTTCTCGGAGTACACCACTTTTTTGCTGCTGGACGTAGGGGAGGTGGGAAGGACGGGGTGAAAACGATCTGGACTTTTCATGAGCTGAAGTTAATACCATTATTTGACTTACTTCAAAAAGGGATTGCTCTGCATTTTCTGGTAATACGCTTGAACTAGACATTCAGGCTCCTGGTCAACCGTATATGATTCCAACGCTTTCGCTACATCCTCTCTGATAGTACGACGAAGCTAAAAATGCAACAAAAATTGGAGCGAATCTGTTATAGTTTCTGTCAACCAAAAAATTCAAAAATAATTTCCGAAAATAAAAGCTCAGAAACTCACTCCCGAGATCATGTCTACGAATCGTCCTTTGGACATATGGCCAATGATCGGTAGACGGTAAATAATAGGAAATAGCTGTCCAATGAACATCAACGGGGTCGCTCTTCAATGATAGGAACATTATTTTATCAAATCCTCTCTTCTGAGAGGATCCCATTCAACATTGTTGTTGGCTAGTCCCGCCCATACTTTAAGCGTGGAAAGTGTTGTCGACCAAGAGAAAGCACTCACTTCATTGATTCTATCAGGCAGTTGAGTTCATTGGCGGCATCCATCATCCTACCGCAATTATCATAATCGTAGCTGAACCCGTATAAAGTCTTGTTGATGATGTTTCCTATGAAAACCTAAAGAACGATTCCTTTAG
>MU939418.1:0-10272 GCA_036418165.1 Cooperia oncophora
TTAACGGTCAAGAAGTGCTAGGAAAGAACATTTTTGAACAGTTTCTTGTTTTCCAGACCACAATCTGAAGACAGAGTCCACGATGATCGTATGGGCGGAGTCTAGCCTACCGCCGTGACTTTCTCATTGGAGCGCTTTTTCTTTGGGGTTTTGGCGCGGTTAAGAGGCGTAGAAAGGTGAAGTGTTGGACTTTATTCCACCCAAACGATCGGCAGAGGCTTTGCCTTGATTATCGATGACAGTCTGGCTGGGTAGGCGCTCTCATCCCGAAAATCTTTCACCAATTCCTTTAGAAAACCAGAATTTTCAAAACTGAGCTCCAAATTCCAGTCATTGGAAATGGAATTAAGTGAAATATTCGCCAGATCGATGAACAACTGCAGGTTCCATCAATATTTCTGCAGATTTTCTCTCGAACTACCATTTTTACTCTAGTTTCATAAAAAATTACCTCAATTACGGAAATCACTGAAAGTCCGAGCCAAAGTCCAGCGTGACCACCGAGGTCATTAAGTACTGCAGAGATCTGTAACAGAATGATTCGCGGCGTCGTATAATAGCGTAAAATCGTATGAATAGTGCCTCTTACTCCATAACTCGGCGTTTCCTTGTAGGACTCATATTTCAGCGTTTCGAAAAACACTTGCAATACAAGTGCATTCTTCTCATACCAATCACGACACTTGCCTTGATCCTGGAAAAAATCTTTGTTATGAAATGAAGTTCCTTTATACCAACTAAATACTTTACTTTGTCAAGTAAATATTTTTTTGATGAGAGTGAGGTCAGAATGGCTCAGAGTTTTGAGTTCGTACCCTTACAGGCTGAATTTCTCTGCAGAGAATATAGTTCAAGAGATCCATGCTGCGGGACATGGAGTAGATATCGGATCGCCTACCCGTGCGACGAACATTCGCCACAGCGCCCAATGATTTACATGAAACGTGCTAAGTACCCGATGTTGAATTCATATGAAATACTAGCTGGTTGCGAGTCGGACTTTTCGACTTCGCGCCGAACTTATGACGGTTGCGTTCATACCATTGCGGCAGCGTCCATCAGCGACTAGCAGCGTCGACTAGCGACTACCAGGATCAGCCAGCGTCCGAGGAGTTGGAGAGCATGGTGGCTGATAGTAAGGTAGCATGGCAGGTTGTAGGTGTATGGGCTATCTAAGGGGGAGCGAGTAGCGCAGACAGTTGGTAGAGTTTGGGGAGACAAGAGCAGACTTCCTAGTAGGCAGTATGGAGAGATGGGAGATACCAGCTACCCACCGATCGCCCCATACTCTCTGTGCTGAAGCGCACTTGATCAAGGCGGTCTCCGCAGTTCAAAACGCACTTAATTACACGATCGCGCGGGAAACGCTACTATATAAGGACTGCCAGACGGACAGACATCACTGCTCCTGCGCCCCCCCCCTCTCCTCTCATCCCATTTCTCTTCTGGCTTCGGCCCCATGTTTCCTATTGATTCTTTTAGCTATTGATCGTACGCCTCATTGATTACCATCTTCATATTTTGCAGTCTCTTTGCATACGACACTAGTATAGTTCAGTTGTTCGACTTTTATTCAGTTTTACCTTACCCACGATTCACTTAGATGAGATCTAGTTCACATTGTTTCCGTCAAAAGCATCTCATATTATACAGGTTTTCATTGTTATGGGTTACATAACCGGTTCTTTGTAAAGAAGTTATTAGTTACTACTCTGTTAGTTAGTTGTTCCTCTGAATAATGATTATTTCGTGAAGACTGCTTGAGTTGCTGTTTCTAACGTCGTAATGCGCCGTTTTGTAAGTCGTATAAAGATTTAATTACCCAAGTTTGAGGCTGCGTCGTTGTCGGTTAGTCCGTCAGTATCAGAATTGTGTGGTCGTGTCCTTTATTATCTACAACTGGGAAAACTGAACCACCGTCCCGTAAGAACACAGGTTAGTCTCTCACTTGCAGCCGGCGACACACACACCCACAACACACGAACCACCACACTCTCCACTTCTGTATGTTGCTAGTCGCTGGTGCACGCTGATAGATGCTGCTGGCTGCTGGATTGATAACTATACATTCTCTAGCCCTCGAGAGGATCACTGACGCTCCTGGTCGCTGGTGGGCGCACATGGTGGCTTGTTGACGTCGCTGGTCGCCAGGTCGATAAACGCACTTTCTTAGCGCTGACGCTGCCGGACGCTCAGAACGCTAGTGGTCGCTGGTGGACGCTGCTGGTCGCTGGTGGACGCTTTCCGTAAAGTATGAACGCAGCCCAAGACTTCCACCTAGCAACTGAATCAGCGGACTGCAGTTGGTTTATCATTGACACCTGTAAACTTACCTGATTGAAAATTGTGTTTTGATTGTCGCAGCTTCCAGCCTAAAAATAGCTTCTGTTTCACAGCGATAACTATACTACATTCGTCATAGGGCCAACCGCTAACCACTCCTTGTGTAGGATCAGTTGCGACGAAATAACCTTCTGCAGGGAATTTTGAGATAGTGGCAGAGGTGATGTACGAAGTCTCAGAGCATGGTGAACCACAGGAACAATCGGTCAACGGGCAGATATTTGGCGTTGTCGACGCTTGATCTCCACGAAGTGATCTCAGGCAGTCCACTGAAAAATTTCACTAAATTATGAAGGTAGGAAAACAGGCGGGATACAGTTTCCCAAAATGCGCGTGAAATTGAGTGCCTAAAAGCGTTGAGTGCACAGTACCAATCAGTTTTCGCCTAGGAACCACCTGGCTAAGGGAAAGCGGAATTGGATCGCTCTGGCTCCCTGGCCTGGCCTTTGGGTAGCTAAACCGGTCAAATGTGTATATTCACGGAGCGACACATCTAATTTCACGTGCAGTTTTGGGGGATACTGTATCCCGCCTGTTTCCAAAATTTATACTCTTGTAAAAACTTTTATTCAGGTTTGTTTGAAATCAGCTGAAACTTACAATCTGGTTTCGTTGGCCTACACCACTGGTCCGCGTCACTTTTTTGAACCGTGGATTCGCACACCTACATTGTTCGATGGTGTTGCGTTGACGACAGTTGTAAAAGCACGTCTCCAGTACGTATACGTTTGACTGAAATTAGTTCTGCAGTTCATGAACCTTCTTCTCTAGCCATGATCCCTGAACATGATAGGCCGTATAAAGGGGCGTGAGTTTATCGCAGCCAAACAGCCCTTCCCGACAACTGTTTACGGACTCAGGACGGCATCATTGATGGAAAAGCCGCTTCGGCAGCGCTCCAGTCCACGCCTCGTCACACGCCCTATCGTTTGCAGGGATCATGACGGTAGTTCTCGATCTCTTTGTTACTGTCAGGCAAGCGGAGCCGTTGATATCAATAAAACTCTCGCGACGCGACACGTGCGTGGTACAGTGACGCGTGCCGATCGCAACTCTGTGGCGCCGCATCGCACCCAGCACCAGGTATTTGAACCTCTGTGGATGGTCCCGTCACGAAACTGCAGCGCAGTTAGAGGGCTGCCAACGCATAGAAACGTGCAAAAAACCTATAGTGAGCCAGATATGGGATTTCCACGGGAGGGAACCAAAGGGTAGCCGGGCCGTGAAAAATCAGACTGTTCGAGGTCGCAGTGCGTGTATAGAACCGCTATGTGGGCGAGAGACTGCAGAGAAGAACAGAAATTTGACTCGATGAAAGAGACTGAGCTCAACTACTTGGTAAACGCCATACAAGCATTCATGAATTCCCGTATACAAGTAGAATGGGTAACAAAACAGCTATCAGTTCGGTCGAGGGTCGTTCCAGAAGTATTCTGTTCAACAACATCACCTGCTTCTGAAAAAGCCAGCGCTACAGCAGTGATGAAAAAAAGCAAGTGCTACACGTGAATAAGGAAGGCAATAGATAGTTACAGGGAAGCGCCCTTTCCATGCGGCGCCTGCCGCCCTTTTCGGCCACCATTCTGTCCAAGTCCGAACAGTTAGCTGAAGTGCATAAGACGCCAGGAAAATGGAGTAACTTATTAAATTCTCGCTAGAGCTGGCCCCCTTTGCCCATACTTGGCCAAATAGAACTACATGGGGTATCGAGCAGCGGCATGCTACTACATCCTTTTGCTGGCAGACATGTAAGTCATGTCAGACTGCGTTGCAGTCAGCGATAGCAATGACGAAACGCGCATCTTACCGGCAAGCCGAATACTGCAAGAGTGCGACGTCTCTGAGACGGGAAGCTCATTGTTTCCCCCACGTCGGGCCCTGCCAGATTCACAACTGTGATCATCTGCCCTTGGGAACGTTATATTGTCCTTTTTATTAGTCGGGATGGTGAGGGGGGAGGGGCAGTATAATCCCTTTACGGCTGGCTCTCCCCTACCAATAGTTATCTTGCAGTGAACAATCAGGGAAAGAAAAAAGTCTTGGTTAAAACGCCGCACAGACCGAGCCTCTTGACACGCCCCGACTGATTGTGCCGATATCGACTGTAATTGTCATACAATTCACCTTGTAAAGATTGGTTGATTCCGGCTCGGTGTCTATACATCTTCCGGGATATGGCTTCTTCAATCGTTGGATTTTCGTCTGAAAACTCAACATTTGCTCAGAGTTTCTATTAGTCCCTTTCGCAACGCCCAACTGCCTTCACATGAACGAGAGAACGAACCGATACGATCGAAATGGCCGTTTGATGGCCCACTCCAACGTGAATCCCGTTGTTGTCAAGGGAAGGATGTACTCCTAAAATTATATCAACAACAGCCGTTTGCGGAAATCAGGTATCGAACCCTCCCCAAACCACCCGAATCTTTCATCTCTTCGCCATTCGGAGTTCTCTGACAAACTAATCCAGGAGAATGGCACTGACATGTAGACCGGCTAGCTTATAGGTCAAATCTAGCCCGCTATTCCGAATGGAAGTGTATGGACGTGGCCGTCACTTCAAAAGGATCAAAGGACAGTAACTGCGACTACCAACGCCAACTTAAAATAGGGTAACCAGAGAAGTATACCCATTCAGAGAAAACGCCTTTGAACTTCTAGACTACTGATAGGGCCACAATCGCTATCACGAGGATTGACACCCTTATAGACTCAAGTCAGTAAAGCAAGCCTTTGTACAAATTCTACACCTGCATAGCATATCGTGGTCAGTAGAACCTAAGTTATAAAAAGTTTAGCAAGCTCTCAAAATACTCAAAAAATGGTAATATGACAAAGGGTAGGGGAGAGTCCACACAGATCATGTGGGCGGAGACAGGCAACCGTCGCGCGCTTCTCATTGAGCCTACTGCTCACCGTTTAAGAAGAGGGGTGCCACTAAAGAAGACCTAATAATGGACCCGACTCCGCCCACTCGCACGATAAGCGCAGACTGGTGGTTTCAAAGGCACTAGGCACGATTGCTGGAGGTGAGCGGCTGTTGCCTGCGTCATTGGTGGAAGGGCCGAAGGAGGGAGTTCGGCCAAACTGCTCAACGCTTTGTAGGGATATGCCACCAATGACGTTGGAAACAATCGTCCACCTCCCAAAACTACGAACCTCTCGGTTGAATTGAAACTCTTGCCCCAACCATCCTCGTTGTCGGAAGAAAATCGTTCTCCATAGACGTTGTGTGTTGCTGAAAAACCACCATTGAAGCCCTTCGTAATACGGTAGCTTCAAGCGGAGACTAAAACGACTCACGCTAACAGTGACGAGCAGTTTCAAGCCAAATTTCATGCCAGCTCGATTAGTGGAATAGCTGAGTGAAGCGTCCTCGTTGAACGAATAACAAGCGCCATAGACAGGATCAACAACCCGAGTAAAATCTGCCCTAAAAGATGGCGCTCTAAAAGTGTCATGTCATGTTTCTGGTCCACTCTAGGAACTTCTTACGCTGAGCATTTCTTTCCCGAAAATGTACAATCAGTTATCAAATCTTCATATTTGTAGAGGGCTGGAGCGAGTTTTTCCTCGCCCAATTTGGCCGCTTCCAGCACTAGCGCTTCCCATGCACGTTGATCTCTCTCATAACTTCTGTATAATAATAATAATAATAATAATAATAATAATAATAGTAATAGTGGGAGGCAATGGCACAAAATGCTCGGCCCGGCGGCGTAGTGGATAACGCGCTAGCTCTGTCAGTGCGAGACGGGGGTTCGAGTCCCGGCTGGCGCCTGACTTTTGCTCATAACTCAGCGCCCCGTGAAAATCTTCGGAGCCCGCTCTGGCGCGAAACAGCAGTATCAAACTAAAGTGACTTCAAATATATAAACAAAAAATAACGACATTAGTAATAGGAATAGAAATAATAATACACAATAATTAATAGTCCTCGGTAAAATAGCAGATGGTAACAGAAAAGCGAGAAAGTGCCCACGCTAGAGAGGAAGATGTTTCTCCAGCACTTGGCGGTGAGCGTCTTCAAGCCTAAATAGGCCAGATGTGAGAGGGGGTGGCTTGCTTTTTCAATATCTTCAATTTAGAAAATGCTACAAGTGTTCAGGGATAGAGTTCAGGAAAGAACCAGAAAATCGGTTGCTTCCATGCCCTTCGTTCTAATGGCTAGATGACATCGAGTTTCATCGCCGATTCCGAGCAAACGTGATATGCACGGCGCATCCCTAGTTGAGCCTGTTTTTTGCGGCCAAGTTATCTCGTCGACTTTTTTTGTACATTTCAGGACAAAAACAATGTACAACTACTCACATAAAGACCGTAGTCATCGTTTGGATTTAATGTCTCTTGGAGGCGGCTCGTTTGTAAACTTCCATAAGCCGTTTGATGCTAGCAAGATTGTTATCGGGATCCCGTACTGCTGATATTTGTATGGATTGCGAAGTTCGGCATACGGTAACCACAGAGAAAGTCCTGAAATATGGAAAACATTAACGGTCCGGTGACGAGGCAGGAAGGATGAGGGAAGGGGGCATTGGGCTTTTTCCCCTTTTCCCATCAAGGTGTCGAGCCATCTAGAGAGCCATTCGAGAGTCGACAGGCTTTATGATGGTGGCTGGACGAGCTTGCTCCAGCTACGCAAGAGTTCACAAGTTTCACCAGAGTGAGACTTGTAAAGCGGACTTAGTGATCTGTGAATGTTCAAAATGCCTCCGCCCTCATTCCTTGTGATTCGCCGAACAGCGCTTTATTCTCTAGTAATACGTAGTGCTTTGCTCCTTTCAAAGGCCAGGTTTTCAATAGCTCTCAAGCGATAGGGTGCGTAGTTGGAAACGGTAATGATGTAGTCTATTGACTTACCTGTGGAAAAAAAGCAGAGGTAGCTGTCATAAATGCTTCAGACGTTAAGTGACCATCTTGTCCATGGAAGGGCAAAAATCAATGTGGATTTTGGGCGACAGACCTGACAAGAGCAGCGGGAGAGCAGACAGACACCAGTGTAGGTGGGATGTCTTGGGCAATTTTATGCCTTAACCTCCCTATCTCACCACCTTTATAACAGAAACTTGTTCAAGATTCTCCATTGCGGCCTGCACTACCTTACCCCACAAAAAGCTTTGATGCTATGAGTGATCGCTGACGTGTCATTTAAAAACACAAAACAAAAAATAAGTAAATTGCAGCAAGGAGGTGGACGGTAGGGGGCCGAGGAAGAGGTGGGCTGCGCACGACCTTTAGTCGCCTCAGGGTTTCAAGGTCTGTCTTTGAGCGCGGTACAGCATTTTGGAGGGTGCCATCAAAAGAGATCGTGCCTCGGTGTTCTGGAGGAGAGGTCACCTACGGCATTCCTATCTTGGTCTCGATAATTTTCCAAGGCTCGTATGAATATTTTCCCAGCTGCTGGGCTTTGCTGATTATATTTCCATTTCAACTCAGGAAGATGGTAGGAAGGATGGGGGAAAGCGGAGTAGGTTTCGCGTAGGGATCGTCTGACCGCCTTTTCTCCGATGCTTTATCCTGCTTGGGAGAGAGAAGAATCACTGAGTGGGTAGAGACGAGCAGTTCGAAAAAGCGCTCAGCCGGTCACAGTAGTTGTTTCTGTAATTGTCACCGGTCTGCCTACAAAGTAATTGTTTGTCTTCACATTGCACAGAAGAAGTTGCAACTGCGGCAAGGTGGCCATGGCAGGAGCACATGTCACGGCAGGCCGCGGTATGAGCACTCCTATCCTGAAGGGAGAATGGGTGGGGAAGCGACTCCGTTTAAGATTGTGGGGCCTGAACTTTTGGGTGTCCAGCACAACACAGGATGACAGTTGTCTCATATGGAAAAATTTCACGAAAAACGCGTCCCATCAGGTTCAAATTAATCATGCAGCCATGCGTTCCCGATCGCCGGGGTTGTGCATGCTGTCAAGACTAATCCAGCCAGCAAAGAAAACGAACTGAAAAAGTGACAAAAGTAGAAAAAAGGCTTAAAAACGGAACCTGCTCCTTGTAGAAGATTTCCGTATTAACAATACTGGGAAAGGACAAAAATTTGACGATCATAATGTAGAGTTGGTAGATGAACACGGCGACCATGATGGAGAAAATAACGGACCAAAAAATCCGCCATGCCTGAAAATCAAGCCGTCAGAGACGTAGACTTCAGCAAGGTTGAGTAGTACCCTTGTCCTGGCATTGGCGATATGAGGCACACCACAGACAGTTGACCAGTTGGCGAAGTCTTGCAGAACCTGTCCAAGGCCCATTGCCTCGGCTTAGAGCCGCCGCCGATTCGCGCAGGTTGGTTGCTCGGAGTGATCTTCCTTCACTCAATGCTGGTTGGGAAGGAAAACGTCAGCATTATTCATTAGAGACATTAGGAAGTGAAGAAAAACGAACTCCTATGTCGTATTTTATTCAAAGGTGTAATAAAGAGTAGGAAAGAAAAAGCTTCAGCTTCTTTTTGGGATACGCCACGCATTCTGCTTCGGCAGCCTAACAGTGATTTGACTTGATTTATTCCTTCTTTCGTCGGCTTACTGCGGGGGGAGCGAGAGGAGGAGTAGGTACAGGCTCGTTTGTTTTCCGTCTAAGGCAGGCGTGCGAGACGGTTGAAGAGCGCAAAGCGGTTCGTCGCGTGGTATGTGTCGAAGCCCGGTATAATGATAATTTAGATAACCTAAGCGATGGTTAGCCGAAATATTTTATAGAATAAGTTAAAATGCTACATAATTACTGTTTTCTTTATAATATATACAAGAGTAAGCCGATGTTTAGAGATCACTGTAATTACTCTCAGATGGGTCTGCACCCAACTATCTCAACTCCGGAAACGCCTGAAGGCTTGTTGGCGCGAGGCGCGGCATCGATTCACAGAGTTGGCCGCCCTCCGAGTCTTATGGTTAGCGGCCGGCCATCAGTACCGTCCCACTTTGCGAGGTTAAAAAAGTATTTAATAATAGAAATGTATCATTACTTGTGCACAGTGGACTAATTGTAATATGTTTTTATTATTCCAAAATGGCAACACGGGTCCGACTGCATCTGGACTCATTATTTTTGCGTTTTCGCTGAATTAACATCGCGGCTAAAATGGCTAGAGGGACGAGAGCGCGTTCATACTTTGCGATTTCCAATTCGCTTTCGCTGCAAGGGCCCTATCATCGTCTCCGATGATGCCCCTTCGACCCCAACTGTCGGGGCATAGGGCTGTAGTAACTCAAACAGACAATCTCATACTGCCACTTTACTGTTTCTTCTGCATTCACCAGATGAAGTCTCGTGCTATCTCTCGCTCTCGCGTATATTATTCCACTGAACCACCGAGCTATTCGGCGTAAAAGGGTTAAATTAACCCCAAGTCTCAAAGCACCCACAAAAGGCCGCGCTCCTCTGCAAATCATTGGACCGATGTAAGCCACAAAGTCAATCACCCCCGAAAAAGAACTTCTTTAGACCGTTGCACCTTGCCATCGGTGCTAGTGCTTGAGAGAGAATGGCAGAATAGGAGAATACAGGTTACCTAACCAAACTCTCTGATATTAATCGGAGCCGGCTGCCAGCGTTTCGAGAGAGTATAGAAGAAGAGGGTACCAGACTGGGTGATTAGCCAACGTGCATCTTTCTAACCTAACATACTCTCTCTCAAAGCAGTAATTTTCCGGCGTCATCGATATCAGTCTATAGCTGCGTTCTCGTCTGTAGCATCAGAGCGCTGTTGTAATGGTAGCGCATCGACGCGCGTTACAGCGCGTCACAGCACGTCACGGCGAAGTCTGGACGCTGTCTTGCTAGCAACATTGATAAAAGGTTGCGTTCACACACCACAACTTTTCTTGACAATTGGCAAAATTGCAGGGAGGCCTAGGTGGAATTTTTTTCGCTGAGCTCGCATTCTGCCCTTTCTGTGAAGCTCAGTGAACGGTAATCGAGAGAATTCGCG
>MU939423.1:0-14842 GCA_036418165.1 Cooperia oncophora
TGGTTTCTTCGCATCAACTGATACGAAATGAGATTCAACTTATGTAAGAACAAAAAAAAATTTTTTTAAAAAGTTTGTGACAGAATATGTACAGCATGCGACGAGTCCATGTGCGGAGAATATGGGAATACGGTGTTTTTGCGACGAACAGTTGCACCAATACAATTGAATTGTTGGGGAATTGAAATGACGTCAAACGCATCTCACCTCTTCTTGAATGGTACAAATAAAGCAGAATGCTCTACTTCCCGCTTAGGAGATATAATATACATTCTAGCCCTAAGGTATAGGTGGCACCTGTAATATGGGCAGAGTTGCTACATCTCGTCCCGAAGTGGGCGTGGTAACTTCCACAGGTGGCGTACCCTCAACTTACGACGGCGGCAGTCCTTTCTTCACTCACTGCGGAGTCGCGGAGTAGGACATTTTATAAGACTGCACACCGGACCAATTGTCCGAGAAAGGAGGTATCCTGCGTATTGGTTGAGCGTAAGTATGCCTTCAAAGACAACCTGCACACACCCCTGGGAACGATCGTTCCCATACGAGGCGAGAACAGTGCAGTAGCGTTCCACTCTGTCCGTTCAAAGACGCCCGCAATTCTGGGCTGGGAAGTAGCGATAAGTAGATGAGTGCTGGCTCCATACACCTTAAAGTTCAACTCTTTGCCGCAGTTTCCACGGTCACCGCAGCTGAACCACAATTGCTCAGCGCAGAGAACGACTTAGGAGAGAGAGGAGCAGGGGCACAGCCATTCGCATGTGGGATTTTGTCGCAGCCTGCTACGAACCCCCCCCCTTTTTTTGGGGGTCGGTACGACCCCACTATGAAATTCTACTTGTATGAAGGTGCCCATACTAAATGGACGACTTGAAGTCATGACATAATAGAACAATACAGAGATGATTGCAAACAAAAACGGTACAATCGTATTATGAGAAACTCGTATGATGAACTTCTTCGATGGCCGTTTTGAAACACACATGGTAATAATAACGATATATCGCGATTAAATTCAATGAGCATTCGTTAACCTGAGGTGGACTCCCTCTCTGGGAGCGGCCATCAGCGACCACAGTGTTAACAACGTCTATTCCCAAGATTGAGGACGAGGAAAAGAGAAAGTTAGGCTTGTCTCACTACGTAACAGTTATACAAACCGCCGTAAAAATGCATTACCCCGATTATTGGAGTACGGTAGCAGAAGCGCATGTAATTGCAGATGTGACCGCAGATCGTTCGGCAATTTTAGCCATGGAGCGAGAATTTTCAGCGAAAGTCGCAAAAATCACAGAGAAATCTGCCCATAGGGATTCCATGGGGAGTGAAGGGTTGAAGTTTAAGTTGAACAGGTTTGAACCAATATATTTTTTTTTTGTAACTCAACATTTCACAAATCTGAGAACGGATCCGAGTGTTTGAAGATTTTCTCTTTCTGAAAAACCTCTTGAACTGTTTCTGAAGCTCTCGGGATTCATGAGATCTCGCTATGGGGATTTTCTTGAGGAACACTCCAGGCTGCGCGAAAAACCCGTTTCCTGTGTACCGTTCGAAGTGAGGCGGACGCATCCCCCGTGTTCGACATAGCCAGCGAACGCATGATACGAACGTATCTGTGGGTGGCCAGCAGGAGCAGGATATGGTTCGTTTAGCGCCGATCACGCCAACTTTGGATGCGCCGCGCACTGAGGGCCGCGCAGAGGTGATGGGATGGTGCAACTTGTGCGTAATGTCTGTTCACGCGAGCAAATGTGTCTATAAGGTTCAGGGAGGTCCATGGCGAGCCTGTGCACTTGTTTACAGTGTTTTCCGTTGCGATGATGGAACATGTCCCTGTCAACGCTGCCAGATTCGTGCTCTGCCAATCGCTGACTCCGATAAAGGAGACCAACTGCTGGAAAACGTCTGATATGAACGATATGGTAGTCCTGTCGCTTGTCGAGAAAAAAACAGGTTGGCTCAGCGCCATCAGCGCCAAGCGCGACCGCGGACACGCCATATTGGCAGCGAACCAGAGTTTGAGTTGTACTGTTTAGTCACCAACGGACTTACGAGATAATGTCGACTTATTAATATTTGCAGTTATTTCGGATTAGTTTGATGAATGAAAGTTTTGTACTATTTTTTTGCATATCCGAGTTCTCTACAAAGCAAGTTTCGTTGTACAGGACTCAGCACATTGACAATTTGCGCTGCTCGTTACTGGCTGCCGCACTCACTACGACCCCCCCTCTCCTGGCGGCCAAATACGACCCCCCTGTTGGGGATTCCCCAACCAACGATGTGCCCTGGAGAGAGCCAGGCCAAGTAGGGGTTTCGCTACGGACATGGTTACGTGACAACTAGAACTTTTGGTGGGGGTCCTGCCACGATAGGCCAGAGCGCAGAGCAATAAGGGACTGCTACAGCTAAGGCATCGTGAGGTAGAAAAAACACTATGCGAGCCAGGAGATGAGCTTTTTCGAAGGGAGGGGACACCGGGGTGGATGAGCCACTTAGTATGCGTGAAAAGTTGGAATGTGAAAGGTCAAAGTGGCCATAAATCACCATTTAGGCAGACTGCAGCCAGAGAAAAAAAACACAAAGTGGCGCCTATTAAAGCGATTTGATTTTAGTTGTCAGTTAGACTCCTAATGGGGGGGACATAAGCTCGCTGCGGCGTCGGCGCGAAGCGGTCTCGCACTAAATTATCGCCAGCCGTTCATATCGTTGCCTGTGCAGCTTCCAAGCGTAGAAGGAAATGCTGCTGCATTTGCAGATCCATTCACCTCATACATGACAAGCAACAGGATTCATAGAGGTGAGTTTATAGCTTGTCTTTTGAATTGCTAATTTGCAGAGGCCGCGCTGAACTTGCCTTTCGTCTGCACTGAGTATATAACGCTCTCAGTGTTTTCGCGAACCTATGTACGCAGAAAATTTGCAGCCATTTGAAGATAGCATCTTGGTACTTTTACTCTCAACGACGAGTGCCAAAATTTGTAGACATCACCAGTCTGACACCTTCGATATTATCGCACAGCGGGTCATTCTATGATCCAGGCAACACACGATGGTACCGCTGCGAATTGTGTCCAACATTTTCTGCCTTTTGTTTTATTTTATTTCTTTCAGTAAACTAGAAGGCGTATACATCGCATAGTTGCACCAAACATTCAGTGCACCCTCGTTGCTTGCGATGTGAATTTTACCTTCAAATCTATTTTATACCTATCCTGGACTGATTTGTTCTTCACTGGTACCGTATAAAGTTTTGTTCGCCGCGGATGTTAGGGCGTGTCACGGTGAAGGCTGTTTTGACGCGACTCCAGCCCTTTTTCACCCATGGCGGAAGCTGGCAAGAAACTAGAATCGATGGAAAACGGACTAGCGCCACGTCTAAGTCAGCCTCCATGTCACCAGCAAGAGTGCATCTGTTCCACTTTACAGAACCAGTGTCATATGGTGTGACATAGCAGTAGAAATGTTTAGCTGGCGCCAACTTAGTTGAGAGGGGCCACGCGGCGGCGCGTCGCCATCTTACCCTTTACTCAAGGCTTAGATGTATCGAACAGAGCGCAAACGGCGAGAGCCACTCTATGGCCCCGCTCAACCACGTTAGCACAGTTTATTTTGGCTATAATTACTATTAACTTGAAATTAATCTTTTTTTGTAGAGGATACAATCGGCCCTGACGTATTTCGAGAGAGGAGGGACCACTCCACGGCGCCACTGCGTCTCTTCTCCCAGTCAAGGATCAAGGCTAGAGCGCAGACTGTCAGAGTCGCCGCGGGTCACTCTAGAAGGTCAAGCTCATACGACTCTGGCCGTCTGCTCTGTGGTTTCTAGTTCTTGAATTTTGCATAATTTCACTCCCGTGACCCCAGTTATTCGTCTCTCCTGCAGAACTCACTAGGGCAAACCCCGCGGCTCAAGGGTCCCGAATGGAACCAGACTGGAATGATCCGCTTCTTCAATTTTCTGTTCTATCCTGTATTTTCGTGTTAAGTTATTTTCCATCTGGCAACGTGGAAAGCTTCTTAGTTGGCGATGTCGACGTGGGGCAGGAGACGCCGGCAGCCTTCAGATGCGACAATCACCATGGCACGGTCCTTCCACTCTTTTCATCCTCTCTAACCTCGCGTTCATACTCTGCGAATATGGAGAACCTGCGGTCTGGAGGAATCGGCGACAGGAGTGTGGACACTATGGCAATCGATCGGCATCGAATTGCGCCCTTCCGAATCGCGCATTCTTCACATTCGCAAAGTATGAACGCGCCCTAAGGCTGCTCATACCTTGCGATTCTTTCGCCATCATGAGCGTTTTCGATGCCGAATCGGACACGTTTCCATTCTAGTAGTAGCGTTCCGAAATTTGTTGGCAATAAAGAGGGTTGATATGTAGTTGATCAGTATGTATTGCATTCAGCGTGATGCCCGTATCGTCACTGCCGCAAAGTATGGAAGACCCTATATGCTCGCTTTGCTGCATTTCAAATTTCTCTTCGTTATGTAAGGCTCTTCGAACTTGGAATCTCGAAACTTTCATGTTGCTGTTGTCCTCTCAGGTTTCTGCACCCAGTTTTCAAGATCGGGTGGGAACCTCATTTTTGGAAGAGTGTTTCTGTCTTATCGTGTTTGCAGCGGGTGAACGGTGAGACCAACCTCCTAATGCTATTTCTGACGTCACCTCACAATCAGGCACACATGAAAATAACCAAAGCCTGAGAGATAGGCTCATGTATTAACGTTCAAAAAGCGATTGTAAAGTTGACGGTACCCGTAATAGATGTTTCCGATATAGGGGAGGCATCATGACAGAATCGTAAGATGTACAAAAGAAAGGATATTGCAGCCTTTATGTGTCAAATATGAGTGTCAGCAAACCTTTCTATAATAGCAGCTTTCATTGTGTATGGCGCATTATATTTGGAGATAAAAGACTGCTATTTTGGGCTTTATTGGACAACGTTTGAAAGGGATCGCAACAAGCTAGAATCTTGAAGAGTCTGTGGCGAAAGGCTGAAATGCAGAGAAAATTGATTGGCGCTTTAGTCATGCATTAGGTGGCAAGCGTGTGTGACCAGAGGATCGTAATTCGCTGCGCGCTGCTTACTGGCGTCGCGTGCGTCGTCTCGCTGGGGCCAAGGAACAAAGTCCAGGTAGTAGATGGCGACAAAATGCAATTAAGGACCGAAAACAGTAATGACTGTCTACGATGACGGGGTCTACATGAAGTTCGGTGCTCCATTCGACAGGTTAAAACGAGTTATGAAAACGATCGCGGCCATGCGCCGCGGCGTGCGTGCGGAATATTACGGTCTCTTTTTACGCGTTCCGGGCAAAGGACATTGAAGTCAGAGGACGGACTTTCTGAGGAAAGAGGAGTCGGGTGGGATGAGCCACTTGCTACATGTGAAAAGCTGAATGCCCAAGGTCACAGTGGCCAAAAAATGTCGTGCAGATGAGAGAGCGCAGGGAAGAGTAGAAAGTTGGCAGCGAAAGGACCAGCGTTTCAAGTTGTCGTGTACCCTTTGTTTTGCTTGTAAGCGGGTTAACATTTTCAGAAAGTCTAGAGAAATTGATTGCAGCTGTCTAACACGGACTACAATTATATTTGTTTTACAATCCGAGGTTAACCCTTGTACCTGCAACTCTGGAGATGGCTTAAAGACCAGCTTTCATTCATGAGTCCTTAAGTTCTCAATAAATGGGAAGGCATTTTGAAAGTAACCAGTCAAACACAGTTGGTCGTTCTTATTTGATCAAGTCGCTTTTTGATCGGTCATCGCATCATGCGATTTGAAAAATGGCGACCAGCGAAGTGGTAGAGATGCATATCGATCGGTGTGCTGTCTGGCGTCGCCATGTGTTCCGAGAAAAGAACGGTGACGTGGCCGACTACGCAGTGTACATTACATTTGAAATGGCGACATTTTTCACCATAGCTAGTTATTTTGCCCGCTAATAATTTCGCACACGTGCGAGGATAGCTAGGAATGTCATCGGTCGACAATTCTTCAATTTTCCGATTCTACAACTAGTTTGACACTGGTAATGAAACGAAGTTCGGCGTTCAGACTTGCGCCATATGGTGAATCAGAGTGGGTTCTTGTGTTCAATAAGAGTGGCGTGTATTCTGCCTTTTTTCTTTTTTTTTCTCATTTGCTACTCTATTGGCTTACCAACGAAATACGAACTATCTTGGTGTATCTCGTCTCCTGGTTCACAATCTTTTCTCTTATACCGACTGAAGGCACTATGCAACTATTACTACCAGATTTGCCGAAAGCAAACCCTAATAACACATGATATTCCATTTTGGTGATAGTCTGACGTGGTTCTTGGGGCGGGTCTGTGAAATAACCCAATCGTAATGGCTGGTGGGACTGGACCGATATCCAATAATTTCTTGACACTCGAGACGCGAGGGTGCTGGGAAGTGGTAAGCCGCTGGTTAGCACTGCGTTTGCTTGGTCGATAGATTCCTATGCGGGCGGTCGCTTGAAGGGAGGTTCAAGACTTAGCGACGGTAGCTTTCGGTCACGCGGTTGGGCGCGATCGATGACGTGAAATGCATGCGCATCGATCGCGTCGATCGCGCGACCGAAGCGCTACCGTCGCGAAGTCTGAACGCTACCTGACGGACGCTCGAAACACTAATGGTTGCTGGTGGACGCCGTTGAAGCGCGTGTCAAAGATGAAGCAGCCGTACGATTGGTGCTTGTCACATGTTCTCTTCATTTCAAAAGCTTAGTTGTTTTTAACAGTGTGTGCATCTTTCAGAGTTACAGTGGATGAACTATAAGGCGCGGCAAGCATATCGAATTAAAAATCTTTTTTTTCTCTGATGCAATTTTGATCTTGTGTAATTAATTCATAGGCTGTCGACATCTGGTGCAGATGGCTGTGAGATGCGGGTCGCATTCAACATTTAGATTCGGCAGAACAGAACTGAACATGGCTTGCTTTAGTTAATGTAATATGGGACCAAGACGATGTCGCCGAAGAAATGATACTGACGACGATGACGAAGTGGTTAGAGCGCAAGTGCTGACCGATCCCAATGCCGCAGAATTTGTGAGTCTTAGAATCCTTTTGTTGAGGTTATAGACTACCGTTTTGCTTTTTGCATATATTGACTGTGACTTCTTGTGTTTATCTTTTTCATTTGACACGCCCATGTTGTAACATGGTTCCACGGTGTTCCAATGAGTTTGGCCTACCAGAGACTGTGGGCTGAATCTTCTTTTTTTGCGCCTCTTCCCAAGTGTTTTCTTGTACGCTTTTTTCACCAGGGTTTTTCATTTAGTCCAAGCATCGGCTGCGTACAGGCCATAAGCGACCACGTTCATCTTTAGGTCGTCTACCCATCGTTTTCCATGTCGGCCTTCTGGGCGTTCACCGACGAATATGACCTTGTTTGATGACTTGAATACGGAGCTGGCAATCGGCAAGGCTTTACCTAAGTCATGAAAATTTCTTTTCGGACTCGGTCTTGCCCGTGTGTGCTCCAGACTTCATCGTAGCATTTTCATCTCCAACAGCTTCTTGTTTGCTCAGCCGTCATCTGCTTCGGTCTCGGTTCTATAGATGACGATAGATCTTACGACTGAAATGTAGTTCTTGGACTTTAGGTTAATTGGCATTCTCTTGTCGCAAATATAAGCACTGATAGTTTTTTTTACCTGTTCAAGGCCACGTTCATTCGGGCAGTTATGTCGGCTTTGGTTTTTGTATCTGCGGCTAGCGTTAATCCTAGGGAACTTCGTAGTCATGATCAGAGCTTTACCGTCGATCACGATTGGGAAGGTTACTGTGGTAATATACGTCCTTCCATCTTGTTGTATACCCCTTTCATACCCTGCGACAGTGAATATTCAGAATTAATAACGAGGATAACGAGAATATGCGAAAAGAAAAGCATATGTATCGGTCTGGAGAATTGGAAATCAATCGATATGAATTCTTTCCTTCTGGTGGATTCTCTGACTGCGCGGTTCTCCGAGCCTCCAGTTCGCTAAGGCATTGTTCACAGTCTGCGACCCTGACGAAACAGCGGTTCGGCGAAAAGCAATAAATACGTATTGATCGGAGAACCGCTCTGGAGAAACGCCGCCGCGGTTCGGCGAAAAGCAATAGATGCGTATCGATTTCGCTGGCTCCGCCCTAGAGAAAACGCCAGGGCGGTCGGGCTAGCGTTTTTCGCCCAACTGCTCCGCCGAACCGCCAGGGTCTACGGACAACTTGAACTCAATCCCTTTGAACGCGTCGATCTTCTCTTTTTCTCTGCACTCTCTCGTCCGCATGGCACTCTATGGCCGTTGTGACTTCGCTCACTCCAGCTTTTCACCGACTATAAGTAGCTCACCCACCCCGGAGTCCCCTCCCCTTGAAAAATCCCGTTTCCTGGCTCGCCATACGTTTTTTGCACGTTTCGATGCTTTGGCAGCCGCTGCCCTCTATCCGGGTTTCGTAACAGGACCATGCACAAAAGTTCAATATGTCACGTAACCGAACCGCCGGTCGACTATGGAAACCGTTTCGCGCAACCGCTAGACTCTTCGCCCAACCGCCAATCGATACGTATCGAAAGCTTTTCGCCGGAGCGCGTTTCTTTCTAGAAAAACGCTGGGCCGCAGACTGTGAACAATGCCTAAGACGTTAATGCTGTCGCGACAGTTCTTCGTTTTTAATGCCGGGTTGTTTTTGGGTAACGCAAATTCGTGGTTTTCTTGCACTGACAAAGCGCAATATCATTGTGGTCCATTACACGTGCACATTCCTTTGAACATCATTTTCACTGAATCAATATGAGTTTAAAATAGGGATTCAGTATCTTTCCAAGGTGTTTACGAAAACGTAATTTCCCAGAGCAGGCTGAAAGCTAATTCTGAGGGCAACTGAACAGTTGCAGTTGATGAATGCATATGAGCTAATTATTGTATTCTTCCCACTTGACGGTTTGTTACCACTCATTCCCGAAAAAGGATTGGTCGTATTGGGTGGACAGACACGTTGTCATTTATCTGTCGTTGGATGTGCTAATGAACCAGATGATGAGCGAATACGCAACGGGTGATGATACCCGCTGCGATGGTGATTCGCTTATTGCCTGGTGCAGACGGTAGCGTGTTTAAATGTAGAATTGGGTCAATGGGTGATAAATCATTACTCCTTTAACTGGACTTTTCTCTGTTACCTGTGGTATTTGTTGGTTCTGGAGTGGATGTACTTTACCAGGACATTATCAGATATATTTGTTATAAAAAGGAAGAAGATGTTCCCACGGGGGGGGGGGGAGGGGGGGGGGGGGGCGAGCGACTGTGGCCGGGATAATATTAGGTAGAGCAACAGTTAACATTAACTAAAGAAAAACATCATGAGAGAAAAAATTCAAAGTGATGGATGCACACTTATGAAGTGATGGAGGAGCAAGAAGGCTTATGAGAGGGAGTGGGAGCTTGGTGGTGAAGAGTGTTAATTATCTTTGTAGCAAGTCAGGGACTTCATATCATGATTTCTCAAATCCAGTTCGTTGAAGATTCCCTCGTTCAATCAGTGACCTCCTGCTTACTTTATTCGAAACCTGCACACATTTCCCCCACTCACTTCTGTGAGTCTTCCAGGCCAAGTTTCCCCTGTGCCAAACTGGATGAGTCCAGTCCCTTCCCATAAATGGGAAGATTATTACCTCTGCGAGTAATAAGAGCTGCCAATCAATAACTGACTGTTCTTTGTCCATATTAACACGGCCTTTGTAGGAGCAGCAGCTGTGAGTTACAGTCTTCTTCGCTGTGGATGATGGGCGTGCCAGGCGGGATGGGTTTGGTGAAGCGCCAAACCCTTCTCACCACTTGTTGAAGCGAGTATGCGACAACGATTGGTGGAAAACGACTGATACGAACGATATGATACAGTCTTGTCTCTTGCTGACTTGACACCAGCACCTGGTGGAGAACGGTTTGGCGCCGCGCCAGACCCATCCCGCCTGACCCGTCCTTCACACGCAGAAGACTGTATCCAGGGCAGGAACCGCTGATCGGAGCAGTATGTTGAGCGTACAAGGAGTGAAAGCGACAGCTCGCGGTTAGTGGATGTTGGTGTTCTTGACCTTTCCATGACGTAACATTAGTTATAAAGGAAGAGGTTCAAGAATCCTAAATATTTTTTTCAATTGTTAAGTTTTGTTTTATTCGGAGTTTTTGTTAGTGCAGAAGCTAACTTAGTTGTTTATTCTCGCTAGACGTGAGGAAAGCTCGAGCTAACCACAAGGAGATCAGTTTGAATGGTGACCTGAGGCTTACTGTAGGCTCAGTTCGGCGACGGGGGGGGGGGGCATTTTGCACTTTGCTACTAACCAGAGAGCTATTTCATGAGCTCACAAGGGTTGACAGGTTTTATCATGGTAGCTCGACGAGCCTACTCTAGCTTAACAAGAGTTCACAGGCTTTACCAGAGTGAAACCTGAAAACCGGAACTAGTGCGGCAGTGAAAGTGCAAAGTGCTCCCCCCCCCCCCCCTCCGTTGCCGAACACCGCCCTTACTGTAGTTTTCCATTCGGGACTTTCCCATTCCGATCTGTTTAGCGGGATTCAAGCCAGTCTTAATCCTTTTGAGGTAGTTGAAATGAGTAATTTCGACCATCACGGTGCCGATGCGTTGGCGTTTCCCAGAATCCTCTAATTGTCAGATTTCAGCTGCCAATGGGCATCGATTGGTGTAATTGATTATGGCGAAACAGAGCTATGGAGCATGTGCGACCCGATGTATGTCGTCGTCATGCATCAATTGCGATCAGCTGTTGATCGTCATAATCGTGGTTGAGCGTAAATCATCAGGCTGACAGACAGCGGCCCTTAACTACCGTATATCGGCGCCCTGGCGAGCGGCCAAATTCCCGCGTCCAAGTAAGCATTAGGCACAAGCGCTAAGACGCCCATGGAATTGGATCGATTTTATTGGATTATGGACACAACAGCTGCAAAACGTCGGATCCTTCCTAGAGAGCTGCTTGCGTTCAGTTGGTCTTTACCCGGAGAAAAGAAGGTCATGAAATGCTGTGGTCTAGGGTGGGATGGAGGGGGAGGGGGTAGGACTGGGAGAACTTTGGTACTATCTGTCGAATGACTTATGTGAGAACCAAGAGCGACCAGACTCGTGGTGTTCCAGACGATTTATAGCAGAGTTCTACCGCAAAAACTACTTATGTCCTGCGCGGGTTTATTGGTGTCAAGAGGGCTTCTGAGGGAAATGGTGGCCAATTCTGGTTGGACATATGCTCATCCCTGCAAGTATCGCTTAATGGATCGATCTGTTAGGTCAGTACAAATGACAGCATGTGTGCTATAGCGCGACTTCGTAACCACTCGTCCAAAAAGTGCCTTGTTACGGGTAAACTGTAGGTAAGGTAATCTGTGAAGGAGTTCATAACTCGTTGCAAGCATTTGTGAACTGTCAGCACTTCTAATAGTCTGAAGGTGGTAGAGGCAATGAGTCTTGAAGCCCGGAGTAGTCCACGCTGGACTTTCTCGAAATTTTGGCGTGATGAATCTTGTTGTTGTCCATCTTCGGTCCTTTACAAGATTGAATGGCTTTATAAGACCCACGTTTCTTCGTCTTCGTCATCAGAACTTGAAATGGATTCCCGGAACACTTATCTCGGCTTGCCGTTTGAGATGCCGAAAAAGGGTCTAAAGTCACGTAACGACATCCAAATGCTTTTTTGTAACGTACTAGTTTATGGAAGCGGAGTCAGTTCTGTAAAAAGCCAATTTAGTCCAGTTCAGCCAATTTGGAGCCAGTACAGTAAAAATCGCTCCGACTTGTCCTTTTCATAGACATATGAAATGAACGTTACAAATCCGAAGATTGCCAACCTGCAGGGATTCCATTTGTGTTCGTATTCTATTAAGAAATCGAATTTCACCACGGGTTCATCCACAAGCGTATCCGGTTGCACTTCATTTTTGTGCGAGACATTGCAGAATGCTTAGCGTTACCCGGCAGTTCCAGGTAAACTCAGCGATGCGCTCAGCTGCGCCATTGCAGCTTTCCGCGTGAGGATAGTGAGGCGACCAGGGTGAATAGGGTTCTCGTTACCCAGTCATCAGTCAGCCAGTCAGATCATCAGTTTGTCATGTTCGCTATCAGTCAGCATTCATAGACTGATCCATCGGTCCAGGATCAAGCGTCGAGGCAATGAAATCGTAAGACGCTGAGTTCAGAAAAGTGAGTTCTCAAAAAGTATTCAACGAATGAGAATCCTGCCATTTGCTCCCCAGAATCGTTTTTCGTGTTGGATAGCCGTAAAGTATGGCAAGTGGAATCGTAGTGTAATAGTGGGAAGGAGGTTAAATGCCGGAAGAGAAGGGTAAATTTTTTCAGTCAGTTTTTTTTTTAATGATTAAATTGGTGTGTTGCCGAAAGCGATGAAATTATTGATGACCAGCCGACATTGGAATTTTCAATTTGCATCAAAAGAACGTGTGCGAGTGTAGCTTGCATTAGATTTTTCCGCCGAGAAGAAAGCGCGCCCGAATTATACCGGTGGTTTACTACTAATTCTCAACTTAAGTCGATAGCTGGCTCTCACCTTCCCTTCACCTTCCCCCACCTTCCCAATCGACTTTCAATTTGTCTAGGAAAATAGAGTTATGGGTAAGTGGAGGAAAATTTAGGAAGATTGTAGGAAGGAGGTGGTTGATCAAATGTAAACTGTGGGGGGGAGGGCTCGTACTATTTTTCCGCATCACGATCGAGCTGAATGCGCATGCATCGCATAAGCGATATAATCAGATAAACTGTAAATAAACAAAAAAAATCGAAGGGAAATCCCAGGTGGAGAACCTTGTTTTAACAGTTGAGGCGCCTGACAATTCCTTTTGCGTGTGCACGCGTACTCTACTTAAATGCGAAAATCGGGGGAATTATGATGATTTACTTGGGAGAGCGATTCCACCATGTATTTAGTACTCCGCTGTTTGTTGCCGAAGACTCGATCCTGTTGAGGTGGCAGGTGTCGTTCACCCGAGTGCAGGCCACTTCGGGCAGCGCTAGGTAAACGAACTCATTTGCTACTGTGTTTCCCTCGGTTGGTCCACCAGGTCGTTTTGAATCGACTCATCTGGAGGCACTGTGCAGGCATTTCATCGTCGAAATGCTCGCTAAAGTGTTTAGGCAACGCTTCCAATTAAGACGTGGCAGTGATGGTGGATAGAGGGATAGCAGATGGAACTTTGCTGGAGCTTTTAGCTTTGCAATCGCTCTCTGAACAGAAAAAATAGCGCCCGCTGCAACGCCATCGTATATTTGGCACTTATTGGCTACGGGTTCTGGAGAGTTTACCGATTTACCTCGCAAGGTTGGGCTTGCCTCGCTGATCCTGGCTCAGTAGTGCTAAAATCGGGGTTTATGCGGGTCTACACAGTGCGTGGAGCGGCGCTGCCCAGCCCTTACATACCACGCTCTCCAAGATTTAGGCCAGATCTGAATCGAGATTCTTGCCTGAGGTTGAGTTTTGCTAGAATTTCGTCCTCGGGCTCGTAATGCCCTCTGAATGCAAGTAGCGATAGCACATCCGCTTGACCTGAAAATGCCTCATACGTGCGTCGTTGATGCAGTGCTGAAATTGCTCTGTGGCGCCTTCATTTTCGCTTCAAGCAGATGGAGTATTCATGCTCAGCGGGAACGACTATCCCACGAGGCATCAAAGTTTTGAGATTCTCTACGAGACAATTCCGGCCGGAGCTTGCTTCTGCCTTATATTAGGTTGGCGGGAAAGTTCTGTCACATTTTTCAAATTGGGCTTTCTTTTTATAGAGAGGCGTGTAAGATCAAAATTGTACAGCAATGTTACTGCGGGGTTCTTGCCAGTTTTTGAGCACCTCATGGATGCCATCGCTTCACAATGCAGGGAGGCGCGACGCAAAGTTGGACATCATCTCAATTTTGACTTGAGCTCGAGGTCGTGCAGGTTTCATCGTCCACATAACGTCTTCGTCATCAAAACTGTAGGCTCCCGCTTTGAAGCATTAGCGTCGTGGAAGGTTGTCCGAGAGCATCGTCCTTATTCAGCTCCATTATTTTGGCATCTGCAGCTATCATGCTGGCGTCAGGGTGGTGGAAGAAAGAGTTTGAGGAAGCGCTTGGAGGGGTCGGTGCCGATGGTAGCGGATAAAATCCTTGTCCATATTGCAGAAGAAGAAGAAGCAGGAGTCAAGCGAGTGGTACTAATAGAAAGACCACTCCTTGATGTATAAGTGCTCACATTACCGGTTACCCCTCTTCAGGTAATGGGCAAGTATTTTGAGTTCGAAAAAGTGTGACAGAACTTTCCCGCCAACCTAATACTTGAAGTGTGAGGCAGTAAAATGTGGGTATTGCCCGCACCGCTTTCTTGAAAGCAAAGCGTGAGTGTGGATTCCAATAACTGGAATGAAAAATTCCTACACGCTCATATGGCATAGCTGTCAGTTTTTTTTGTCTACTGCCTAACTTTCCACTGTTAGGTATGTTGATGGTCTCTAGAAGCTCTCAGTCCCTTCTTTATCTCCCATTCGGCCGTTCATTACAGTGTCCACGATTGAGTGGTCAGGCTTACGCTGGCAATATGCGCCTAGATCCTCGTTTTTGGGCGTCTTTCTTTGTCTTCCGCAATATGGCCACTCGAAAAAAACTCCACATTACTCATCGTTGCTGCCTCGTCCACTTTTTGGCTCGAGTTGTTTCCTCATTGCTTCGTCGATCGCCTCTTGCTGGTCTTCACCCTGGAACTTGGACTTAGCTTTTCTTTTTCTCATAGCTGTGATAGTGGAACCTTTAGGTAGGTAAGCTAGGTGCTCAAGGAGCTTAACAAGCT
>MU939429.1:0-29895 GCA_036418165.1 Cooperia oncophora
GATTACGTAGCCGCGCTCACCCCATCTCGGGAATTGCGAGAGCTTATGGGTGGATGATCTGTTGATTAGAGATAACCAGACCGGAAACCGTGTGAATGAGCAACTTCTTGAGGTACATAAACGTTGGCTTACTACAACTCGTGAGTGAAAAAATCGCTTCTCTGGAAGTACATATCACACATACACGAATGCGACTCTCGGTGAGGTCTGCGCAAAGGTGTTGCCCCCACTCACGGACGGTACTCATAGACAACACTAGCGCTGAAGTATTACAGATGGTAGGTGTTGAATTATGGACCAGAAGCCGACAAGTGACTTGCCAGCAGAGAAGGAAGAGAAAACCTCCAGAACCCAACCTTGAGAGTCGGAGAACTCGTAGAATGAGGTTGTGGGACTGTGAGGGCCGCTCCCTCACAATTTCACAACCTCATTCTACGAGTTCTCCAGAGTTGCTCCAGGTCTAGATGCCCTTCGACACTAGAAAAACGATGAAAAAAACAAAACGTCTCGTCTTGTCTGGAACAGGAAATAGCATTTCAAGATTCCGTGCAGAAAGATGGAAAGACAGCTCGCGGAATGATCGAAAAATTTAGCATATGCTAGCGTCCTACGACGCTGCACACAACAAAGTGCACCACGTAAACCATCAAATAAGTAGTTTTCTCGCAGACTGAAAAGAACAAAGTGCACAAAGTCACACCTCTTTGGCCGCTTCATCTCGCTCTCTGAAGAGACGAAAGCGGTACAGTCTATGCTAGTGTAAATGTCAAATGAAAGGAGGCATTTCGCGGATTACTTGATCGCACGAGCTTTCTTTATTCGCGACAATATTTCGTGCTGTGCTCGTCAAATACTGAATATAGGTACAAATTCATCGATGTAGTTAACAAATCCCCGGAAATTTCAAGTCAAATCCACGCCTGAAATCTTAGGGGTTCCGAAAGGTAGTTAAAATCGTATGTTCTGACCATTCGTTTCTCATAGACTCAAAAACTCAAGCTTGTTTCTATTTTCAAAGTTCTCGAAACGTGAGAAAAATCGTTTCAGAAACTTCTTCACGTCTCTAGCTTCTTCTGGTGATTAGCATTTTTCTTGTGGATCGCTTTCGAAACGACCAGGTTTTTTACATTCGAACAAGTAAGTTTTCCAACCACTCATCTAGCTGAACGCAGGTCGCACCAGTTCGGTAGCTCATGGAAATGAACTTCAGTGACATGTAGGGGAGGTTGATCGCCCAATGTTCAGGAGCGAGATTCCAGCATGATAGAAATCGAAGTACTGCCACAGCTTTAACATTTCATGCGCTTGCCAGTGCTCGTAGCTTTCGAGATAACGCAGCTAATTTTCCGCTTAGTCTTTATTTTCTTAGCACTCACTCAGGATGATCTCTGCCCTTCCCTGATAGCGTTTCGAGAGCAAGAGTACATTTTCACTTCAGTGGTATGCATTGAATTCATAATGAGGTCGCATAATTAGAACAGTCTTTCAAGCCATCATGTGACGATTTTTTCTGGCATTATAGAGGCACGATAATTTTGTCTCGGTCTAAGATGAAAATGAAAGTGCTAAATAATGAAAGAATAATGAATGAAACATTAGCAGCACATAAACACTGAGGTGAGTATAATGAAATCCTAATTCCCCAGAAAAGATTAAAGGCTCGATCCTTGAAGCTTCTTAAGCCTGGTTAATGAAAGCACTCTATCGCAAGCAAAGGGTCTCGTCGAAGCCTCCTCTCGGACAAGTAGTTTCATGGGACAAATACCTTACTGAAGATGCCTTGATGTAGTAAAAGTTTTGAGAGCGATTTTCCACTCAAATTTATGGCACTATTTACCCTTTGCTGCCCCAAGCATCCAGGAATTGAGCCACTTTTGACCGACTTTTTTCTCCGTGGACAGATTTTGGCTCAAATGTTGTCTCCTTGACATCCTGAATACGAATATCACATTCGCTCAGCCCGAAACTTCCTGGCGCCCGCGCCACAGGCGCCGGTGATTTGAGGTATTTTGGCGCCAGCGCCTGTAGCGCGGGCGCCAGGAGGTTTTGGGCCGAGCGGATGTGATATTCGTGTTCAGGAGGTGAGACTACCCTAAGAACAAGATTTCATCGATTTTGGTGATTTAGGGTATTTTGGCGCCGGCGCCTGTGGCGCGGGCGCCAGGAGGTTTCGTGCCGAGCGGATGTGATATTCATGTTCAGGAGGTCAAACTACCCCAGGAAACAAATTTTCAGCCAATTCTGCCAACGCAGAAAAAAGTCGGTCAGAAACTGGCCTGTTTTCGGAAGATTGGGGCAGTAAAGGGAAAATAGTGCCAAATTCATCTGCCAAGCATTCTTCTTAACAATTAACTTGCGGAAATTCTCCTTCATGAACAGGCTGAAGCAATTCAGTATTCGATGAGGATCAGAGGCACGGTCCGCGGTGCCAGGTGTATAGAAGTTGAGAATACGGCAGTGGGAGGTCAGTGCGGTCCGCGACAAACAACCAGGTTTCGCGGAAAAATTGTGAGGGAGGGGCGCCACAGGGCGATATAGGTTCAGTGACGCTTCTTTTTCTCCCAATGATTCCGCCCCCAGACTCCGCCCTCAAGTTCCGCCTCACAGCGAAAAATGAAGCTATAGGACGAAAAAGTATGAAAATCGTCACTTGTACGGTCGTAGAGTTCTTATCGTGGGATCAGCCATAGGAACTCTGTGCGGAGGAGGGCGTATTGACGGAGTTGAACGGACACGTACAATCGGGATCGGCGCGGGGTTCTATCTGGGGCAATTGGCATGTTTTTTCTGCTTTTTTTTCTTTACTCACCGAGTAACTTTAAAAGCCTTATGAAAGCAAACCCATAGGTCAGTTGATGGCGACATGACGCGGCTCTGCCTTGAAAGGACAATGACACTTTTCCTTTTTCCACTCCATTCGTTTTAATCCTTACCATTGATGTCACTGAAAGAAAAGGATCAATTTTTCCGGTTCTTACAAGCCATTAATGCGTCGTCATGCCTACATGTACTATGAAAACGCGGCCGGGCTTGAACAAAAGCTTATAAAAAATAGAAGCGAAGGGAGAATAAAGCGTAATTTTGTGAGCGCAAACGCTCAGTCGCAACCAATGTATGTACATAAGTCGGTGTCCCTTTCAAGAAGTCTCCTGAATTTGAATTGAAGTGACAAAACCTCATGCACTTGACTCTGTAAAATAGGTGGGAACTTATGCACTGACAGTTTCAACTGAGCTATGATTTCTGGCAGGAGTCGATCTTGTCCACATTGCCTTCGAAGAACACAGTTCCGCAGATTCAGCTGCTGCCAATCTCTACGAATGTGTTCAGATGATCCTGCAGAAGCTGTACTGCATGTAAAGAGTCAAAGTTTGAGAGCACTCTGGTGGAAGCTGAACAGTTGGGCACGCCGTAGGCCTGTGACAAGCCTCAGTGGCTACTAGATACTAGCTAGTTAGTCTCCCCCACCCAACCTTCCCTCTCGCCGCAGAGGAATTTACCATGCGAATGGTGAGAGTGCAGGATGGAAACGAGCTATATCGTTATTGAAACAAAGCTGAGATATTTAGGTCATCCATTCAAGTGCCGCTGCTATAGAGGAATGGTAGAGTAAGGAAAGGCAAAAGGAGAATAGAGTCAGCGCGGCCCGTCTACCCTATACACTTTGAAGCTAGTACCTTAAGCTGTGTATCTGTGGAAATTTGCCGCCGAAACCTAGCCCCACAAGAAGTTCTCGAGAAATTGAAAAGAAGCCGGAGTGGTGAAAATCGGCGCCGGTTTTTCAAATCAGACGTCATAAGAGGAAAGTGCGCTGCTCAAATTTGACCTGCGCCGGACCATAGTTGTGTGTAAGGGTGTTCTCGAAATACACGGTGGAAGATTTGGTTCAGGAGCCCGTACAAGGAAGAAAGGAAAAAATTTGTTGTCGTGGATGGTCCCATAATATTCATCCTGCACAAGAAAAACGGGTGGATGAAGTCAGGCACTGAATATCTGATCACAGAGCCTGGACCCTTGTCGAGCTTCCCCGCGAGTCTGACATCCCAGCTGCAACTGCTGCCCGAGTTATGTCCGATAAACTGAGGATGGTCAAGAGGGTGGCGCATGGGTACCTAATTTTCTTATAGAAGCACGAACGCAGTACCGAGATTCTATGCCTCCAGCAGTAATGTTCTCAGCATGAGATGTCATTCACGAACTGTGAAAACGCACCCAGGCCTTAGATGAAATATGGGTGGTCTCGGACCTCGAGCCGAAACTCACAATCGTCAATTTTGTATGAATGCAGATGAGAAGCCGCCCGAGTTCTACCATGAAGAGTTACGTGGGCGCAAGTGGATGATCATCATAGCAAAGGATTCCCACACTGTGGCTTTCAAGCGGCTCTATACAGAGAACAAATCCGTCACTGTCGGTGCATATTGCCTGTTCCTCGGCATTCAGATCGACAAATGGATGCTACCACACAACTACAAGAAGGCCACCGTTGCTCGTCATAGTACCAGACCCCGAGTAACTGTATTGTAGATCAGTGCTGGGACACAAACAATACTGAGACCTGAGTTCAATCGTCCCATTCGCCCGTCATAAAGCCATGCGATTACAACTGTTCTATTCAGTAGAGAGTACTCTTCGACGGCAGACGCTACAATGTTTTGTCATTTGCCGAAATTGGCAACAACAGCAATTTACCCACACTTTGAAAAATCGAAGGTACCAGAGGTCCAAAGGCCCGGGGGGCACTGGGGCGGGTCAATTAGTGAAGGAGGATTTATCATCCTAAAGGTAAAAATTATCACTATTTCCATTTATTCTCCTCAATTGTTTATTCGAAAAAAAACCAGTCGGACGTATTGAATGGGGATGACCTAATCTCAGAAAATCCGCCTCACCTTCATTTGTGTTTACGGACAGGCCGAGATGGTTTAGGCGTCCCATATACGGTAAATAGACGTATTTTGTGTGTATGTGTGCTCGTTCACTATTCAGTTACTCAGCACTATGTCTTTCTCATTTGAGCTCCAAAGCCCACAATCGTGATCGTGATCCTTTTTAATTTTTATGACTTCCGGTTTTCTTTTTTTTTGACACAGTCGAATTCATGAGGTCATCTACTGTATACGGCAACAAAAGGTCCATACTTCGGTGTGAAGATAACACGATTGGATTCTTAAAAGAGCTCATAAGGACTACATACACACATGCCACACATATATGCATACCCTCCGTATCTCGGGCATGGGGAAGGCGTGGTTGTGTAAGTCACTGAAAATGGCGTAAGACATCTTCTTTGGAAGTTCCATTGACTTTCTTCCAGTTATCCCATTAATTTCTTTCTTCCAGCTTGCTATTCCTTTCGTAACCTTAAACATAAGCGCTGATCACACGCTGTCCCAAAAAATGCAATATCCCACCCAAAAGCGTAGCCGTCGACACATTGAAATCAAATACACGCCCACTCCACATCCGGGATATAGTGTGCATATGTAGTGCATTAGCTGTGTGCGACCGGTGATGTCGCGAAATGGCTCGCTCGGAAAGGGTTGCAGCTCATTCTCTCTAAAACTGGGACTAATGATCCGCTAAGAATGAGCAAACATCTCAAATTGTACTCTGTTGACACTTCTATCGGGCGTAATGGATACGAACTGCTTAACATTAATGGAACTCGCCAGAGGCACGGAGAATGGGTGCCACCTGCTTGACTTTCAAAAATCGGGATTAGCCTTCAAGCAAAGCTGCTTGTCCGCATTCGTCAAATTGCCGTATATAGTTAGATCGACTGCTGAGCTATGAGTACTGCACAGTGAACTTTCTTGAAATTCGACAAGGGTCACCACAAGGGTAACAAAAGGTGAGCGCTCATCGTTCACGATCAGACACTCATCTTTCCTGATGATTTCAGGGGTTTTTGATACGATAGGTACAGTGTTTTTACACACTGCAGAATTATGAGCATTATAGTGTTCACTACAGTTACAGCAAGATTGGAATACTTGTATGAGGATTCCTACAGATCAGTTGACCTCTTGAACAGTACCAGCAAGGTTTCACTTCTGGCCTGTTCGCAGCCGTACTGTCTTAAGCATGCGTCTCTTCCAAATCGGTCAAGGAGACCCCATTATATCGATTTCTCGAATGTTTGTCTTGAGGACATTATTCCATGGTGCTGTACAGTCCTTCCCCCCCCCCAGCAGTCAAATCAGAATAGGGAGGGGTGGGGAAAATGCGCAACGCACATATCATTGTTCCAGCGTTTGGGGACGAACTGATGCTTCAGGACAGTGAGGGAATCTCGACCTCTTCGTCAAAACTACACCTGCATAAAGCTCTATTGATAGTAGTATTCACAAAGATTAGGCTCAGGCTAAAAGGCATCTCCAGAACATTCCAGGCATCAGAGAACCGTGTGTCATTGATGACATAGTCCTAGTCATCAACTGCGGTTACCTTGTAGATTGGAGATGTCTTTTAGTGACGGAAAATTTAGTCCGAAAAATTTGGTCAAAGTGTCGCATTACTTTTCGAACAACCTAATAGAATCCGCTGTTAGCGTAGTCTCGCAAGCCATTCACAAGAAAATGCTAATCACGCGCGAGAAAGCAGGGGAATGTGAATCAGTTTTTGAAACGGTTTTTTCTCACCGTTTCGAGCAACATTGAAACGCTAAAAAAACGAAGCTTTGTTTTGACGTCATATGAGCAACGAATGGTCACGAACACTACGATTTCAAACTACCTTTCCGGGAACCCCTACCATTCGGGCGTTGAAGTTGACTTGAAAGCCGCTGATTCTGTTAACCACCATTCGATTGAAATTTGCTACTAATACTTTAGTATTTGACGAAGACAGCACGCAAATATCCCCTGTCCGAATAAAGAAAAGCTCCGCTGCTCTCAAGTAACTCGTATGAAACTGCTCCATTTCGATTTGACATTTACACCTCGCCTAGGACATGTACCGCTCGCGTCTCTTGATCAAGCCAAGCCGAGATGAACGCGGCCAAAGAGGGTGTGACTTTGTGAGCTTCCGATGCAAGCGCGTCCGTGCGTTGAAAGTACAGATCGTCATCCTAGTCCTGGGCGACTCAAATCTCCGTTGGCCCTGTGATTTTTGCAGCCTCGTCCGAGCGGTCCCAGCCGACGTCGCCCTGTCGGTGGTTCCCTCAGCTTCAGGGGAATGAGGCCCATAGTTGTTACTGTTTTCGGCGAGAAGAAAATTAACCACGCGTAGCTCGCCAGGCTCTGACGTGGCACCCTCCGCATTGGTACGTTTTTGGAACAGTCCAAAACCGTTCACCCCCACGCCACGATGAGGCTGCGGATAGGATTTGTGGGGGCTTCAACCCAAAATCTCGCCACTTAGAAAACCTTTATTTAGAAATAGTGGACTATGCACTTGACCCATACATCAGAAAGAGGATTCTGGTCATCGACAACATCACACACATACGAACGGCCATTTTGATGCACATCTGCTCACGACCTGCCGCACACAGAAGTCACGGAGGGCTCCAACCATTACCCAAGAGCGTCTATCTTCCTTCTGTGAACAACTCCTCGAGCTAATTTACCACACGTGGCCAGCCGCACGAGCGCGCAGGGCAATTATCAGCGAACCTTCCTGGAGCTTAGCGAAGCTATGCAGAGAAGCGATAAAGGAAGACCTCAAGGAGGAAGAAGCAGGCAACGTATACTGGTGGAAGCCGCAGAGGCTGGGAAGAGCGTACTCAACGCCCGCCGCGATTCAGCCACACATATTGAGTGCAGACTAAGATGACCGCCCTCCGACGTCCGGATGGAACAATCACCGCATCCAGAAGGGCAATGGAGAAGGTCATCCACGACTTCTACTCGGATCTCTTCGACAGCCACGTCCACCTGCAACCATACCGCTTGGAGCAGGATGGATATGTCGTTCCTGCAGTTCTCCCTTCCGAAGTCCGACACGCCATCTCGTCGGTGAAGAATCGTACGGCACCCGGTCCCGACAGGATCAGACCCGAACATCTGAAGAATCTTCCGCCAGTTCTCGTCAAAACTCTGGCTCGACTCTTCACGCGCTACCTGTCGGAATGCAAGGTACCCTCGTGGAAAACCAGCAAGACTGTGTTGCTGTACAAGAAGGGAGACCTGTACGACATTGGCAATTATCGCCCAATCTGCCTGCTGTCTGTAGTCTACAAACTCTTCACACGAGTCATCCTGAATAGGATTGGCAGAACACTAGACGAAGGACAGCCATGCGAGCAAGCAGGGTTTCGAAGAGGATTCAGCACGATCGATCACATCCACACGGTAACGAAGCTCATCGAAGTATCGCGAGAGTACAAGATGCCGTTATGTCTCACGTTCATCGACTTGAAGAAAGCCTTCGACTCCGTTGAGACAGAAGCGGTTATCGAAGCCCTGGGCAACCAGGGTATTCCTACTCAGTACATCAGGATTCTTCGTGAGCTCTACAGCAACTTCACGACCAAGATTTCACCATTCTACAAGGAGATCATCATTGATGTGAAGAGAGGGTCCGACAGGGCGACACCATCTCGCCCAAGCTCTTCAGCGCCTCTCTCGAGAACGTCATGCGTCAACTGGAATGGGAAGACATGGGAGTGAAGATCGACGGTCGGCAACTACACCATCTCCGCTTTGCTGACGACATCGTTTTGATAACGCCAAACATCGAGCAAGCGGAACGAATGCTGGCTGAATTCGACTGCGCGTGTGGAAGAATCGTCTACGGCTGAACCTAACGAAGACGATGTTCATGAGAAACGGATTGGTATCTGATGCCCCATTCACGCTCAACGGAACGACCATCTCTGAATGCTCTAGCTATGTGTACCTAGGTCGTGAAATCAATATGATGAATGACCTAGCTCCAGAGCTGAGCAGGAGGAAGCGAGCGGCTTGGGGCCTTCAAGAACATCGAGGGAGTAGCGAAGAAGACGAAGAACACCAAGCTCCGTGCCCACCTCTTCGATTCCGCGGTCCTTCCTGCCTTGACGTACGCCTCAGAGACTTGGACTCTACGAAAGCAGGATGAGCATGCGGTCGGCGTTATTCAACGCGCCATCGAAAGGGCGATGCTCGGAGTTTCCCGCTACACGCAAGTGAGAGAGGGAATCCGGAGCTCCGCACTCCGCCAACGATCGAAGATCAGAGACGCCGCCGCATTTGCCAAGGTTTCGAAGATCAGGTGGGCCGGACACGTCATGCGTTTCGAGGACGACCGCTGGACCAGAGCAGTCACCGACTGGATTCCACGGGATGTCAAGCGAACGCCTGGACGACCGCCTGCCGCCTATTGCATCGGGTGCAGACTTTTCGTTGAAGCTCTGAACGAATGGTATGAAGTTCATCGTGTCCCTCGAGCTGAGAGAGTTCATTGGGCAACTCTTGCACGTTGCAGGGACGAATGGAGACGTTACTGGCGCCCGCTCGAGGAACTCGATGATCAACGGGAGCACAGGTGATACAGGAGGTGATTTTGGTTAAAACGTTAAGGGTAAAAATGTAGAAAAGCAATTTGTCGTTTGATGAAGTATACCTAAGCTGAAGAAATTCGACTCAAGAGTATATGCATAATTAATATGCTTAACGTAGATTCCACGCATGAATGATATGTTTTAAAAAGTACACGATAGCTGCATATTTCATTTCACTTGTTTGCCTCCCGAGGAATTGACAGAGACAGGCAAATACTTTATTAACCCAGTAACATTTCGAACCATAGTAAGAAAATAGAGTGTAGGGAGATCGCAAACCAAGACGTCGAACCGATAACCTTTTTACGATTTTGATTGATATCCGTGAAAGATTGGTGTTTTCCGACTTGGTTCTACGATCTCCACCCTCTCTTTACTTAGTGTAGATTGAACTGGTGTTGGGTGAGTTGCTTGGACTTTGCAGTAACATAGGAAGACGATTTCTGCCCATGGTAGAGCATCGTGATTTGTGAAATGATGGTGTAGGTACGACTCCCCCTCCGAGAGAGGGTGGCAGTACGACCCCTTCTCTCTTCCTCGACACCTACCTATCCATTTCCCCATATTTTCCAGTCCGAAAAGTCAACAACCGGGAAGAATTTTCCCCAACACAGCGAATTTCTCTTGAACGCACCTCTTTCTTCCAACGACCAAGTACAACCCCCCCCCATCCCCAGCGGAAAGAACGAACTCTTGTTCCACAACGATGCTGTACCCTGTTTCCGCCAAAACGTTAGCATGTTAAAGCGCGTGTATCAATATCGGAAGGCTAGCAAAGGGAGAAAAGCCAGGAACGCAAGGGTATATCATGCCCTTCAATTTCAGTAAGTGCGAGTTCGCTGCCAGAGAGCCCGAGTTGTCAGCGGCGCATAAGGTAAATCACAGATAGGTAGAGATATGACTGTGATTTGGAGTCTGAATGAAACGTCGAAAGAATGGTCCGGCGATTAAATCCCGAGTCGACTTCTGGCCAGGCCAACCACGCCTTCTACCCTTTGGGAACGAGAGTATTACAACGACGAAGGATTTATCCTTATTTCTGAGGTCGCGCGGAGCGCGCTTTGCGAGATTTGTGACACACCACATGTTTGGGCGTATTGCTTCCTTTTTAGACGTATTTGCCTTATACCCTAACGGGGCACAGCATCGTGATGTGTGGGAGGTCAATACGACTCCCCCACCTCAATGAGGGTCTCGGTACGATTCCCCCTTCCCAAGTAGCTGCCTAGCAATTTTCCACATTTTCCACTATTTCACCCAAGGATTTTCCGTCGAGCGGGAGGGGGGAGGCATATACAGGGAGGGGGCCAAAAAGTCACTTTTCTTCCTTGACTTTCAGGGCGCTATAAGTTACACTTAATTAAATTCTGATGGGACATTTCCACCACCATATTCAACAGCATATGTATACTATTAGGTTGTCCGGAAAGTTCTCAGCGTTTTGTGCACCTATTTTTTGTACATTCACTGCTGATTAAAAACTCATTCTGCCTTGCTTCTCAGTAGCACATCCTGTAGAGAATTTCTTGCGCTATCTGATGGTATAATTGCCGTTTCACCATTGCTTGATAAACCCCCTTTTTTCAAGATTTTTTCAAGCATGTGAAAAGAGCACTTCGGACGATTTTTTTCTTCGACTATAAATTGGGGCAATCCGCAATCGAAACAGCTCAACAAATTAACCAGGTGTGGGGGCCCAATAGTGCTAGAGAAAGCACTGTGCGGCAATGGCTCAACAAATTTCGTTCTGGAGATTTCAGCCTTGAAGATGAACCTCATAGCGGTCGACCTAAAGCAATATCTGACGAGGATTTTAGGGAGGAATATTTAAATACTTCTGGCCATATTTTCGAGGTTTTTAGATGACACCATTTTATTGGCCTAAGTTTTCGAACCTTTTTTCGTCTTCTTCAGAGGCCTGCACAAGTGGCTCCGAAGCTTTTAAATTCGTAAATTTATAATTTTTAATAACAAATAAAAGCTTCGACCACATTTCAGGCCTCTGAGAAGACGAAAACGTTAGGCCAATAAAGGTGTCATCTAAAAACCTCGTTTGGCAGAAGTATTTAAATATTCGACATCATGCCGAGGTTTCAAGAAGGGACAACGTGGAGATTATTGGAGGATTTTGGAGGCTGACCCATCCCAAACAGTTCGAGAGATAGCAAAAGGTTCCTTCTGCATTGCTTTTGCGCAGCAGAAACGACCTGTTTTTGGGCCGAATTGTCACCTGTGATGAAAAATGGGTCATGTATGATAACAGGAGACGTTCCGGACAGTGGTTGGATTTCGACGAACCACCGAGGTAATTTTCAAAGCCGAACCCTCACGAAAAAAGATTCTGGTCACGGCTTGGTGGTCATCGGCTGGTGTGATCCACTATAACTTTTTATCACCAGGCCAAACCATCACCCTACTGTGAAGAAATCGACGAATTGTACCGAAAATTTTGTCAGATGCAGCCAACACTTATCAAAAGAAAGGGTCCGATTCTTTGCATGACACACGTTTCACAAATCACTATCCATAAATTGAACGAATTGGGGGTTGAAGTTCTACCTCAACCGCCATATTCTTCAGACCTTTCGCCAACCGACTATCACCTTTTCTAACATTTTCAGAACTCCCTTGCTGGAAAATACTTCATCAATCAGGACCAGGCAAAAAAGCCTTAGTGGATTTCGTGAATTTTCGACCACCCAGTTTTTTACTTTGATGGGATTTCTCGACTGCTGTCACATTGGCAAAAGTGTGCTGATTCGAATGGTGCCTATTTCGATTAAATCCGATGAGTATTAAAAAAGTTACGATCGTTTAAAGTGAAACACCCAAAACGCTGAGAACTTTCCGGACAACCTAATATCATGATGCTCCGCCACAGCCTTCTGGACGAGCGCCATCGAGAGATTCTGCCACGCGACCGTGATTCGGTACCTGAGTTCAGCGAGATCGTTGATTTCTCCGCCACTGTAGACCACCCTGTTGAGCTCCGCCCGAACCCGGTAATCACAACTATTGGAATGATTCCCTTCTTACTTGCAGTACTCTGAAGCACACCCTTCAGTTCGAAGCAGACGAGAGTTTTTCCAATACTCTTCGATTCCGTATGGAGGCACTCAATCCTGCAACAGTACGAAGTCTCCAAGAAGGTACAGGCGATGACATGAAGGCACGATATTCTTCCACGAGTTGGTCGATGTAACCGTCACGTCCATCTTCCTGTCGGGTCCACGACGATGACTTCCGCTCCATACCACCAACTCGCGCCTTGGCGACTGCATAGAAGATGATATCCTGGACCGTAGAGACGTTGTCGGAGCTGCTCGACGTTGGAGGCCTTGCAGAGAGCAAGATCAATGACATCTGGTCTCCCCAACGGGTAGCTATTCATCATGTGACTCCAGTGACTAGAAGTTTCCGCAGCTGTTTAGAGATGAGATGAATCGAAGTCTTCTCCAGTCAGTGCGATTGAGATGACTTCAATACTCTTCGGGTACACTGAGGCCTGCCCCTGCTTTATCGAAAAACCATCTTGGTATCTTCGTGCTTGGTATCGTATCCATATACTCGTGTCCTGGGCTGCGAAACGCCTGCGCGAATGTGAACTCGCCGAAGTGAACTTTTTTGCGCGTCACCCCCTGTAGTACCAGTAGAGAGGGGAAAAACCGCGAAACGTCAAAAGCGAAGGAAAATTTTTTTCCCACGCGACAGATTCCCTCTCAAGGCCACGTAAGATCTTCCCCAATCGAACAGTAATTACCCTCCCATTTGTTGAACACTACGATCTGTGCCTGTACGCCTAAGACAAATCTCACAAGACCTACAGGCTCGGACTAGGAACGCAGTGCAAATTGCGCACATAGATACCAGGTCATTTAAAAGACACCGGTCTCGGAGCTGGGTTAAAGTATCATCCTATTTTACGTGTGCATGGGAAGTTACACAGTGCAGAGAATCCACCACCGTTAAAAATTGCATGGTAAGAATATTGTGCCACTTTCTAACGCGTTCTTCATTCCAAGCGTTTCGTTCCTTGAAGCGCTCCGTCGACGAACCACTCTAGAATGTCGTGATCAGAGAGAAGCTTAACCTATCACTTCAGCCAAGAGCAGAGCTTTGTGTTTTGCTAATGTGATTTAATAGGATCACGGTCATATGTCAGGTAGTCCTGCAAATCTAAGTTGTGCGTGATGGGGGGCCCAGATCATTAAGGCGTCCGGGGAAGGGCGGTTTCCTTAAGCTGATGCCAGCCTCGAGACTGGCCAGTCTGGTGAAGATCATTGACTTGGCTCCAAACCTACTCGTTAAACACTTGTCCCTCTCCTCTTGTCAAGTGAATAACAGTTACTGTTATACTGGTGGATTGAAGTTTACGCACATGCTCTGTCGTTTCCATGGACAAATGATATCTCTAACTGTTTCGTTTCGGCGAGCGCAAAATCGCATGCATGATCGACAGTAATAGGTTAGTGCTTACTCAATTATCGAATGACATGGTAGAGTGCTTGTAAGACGAAAAACGCAAGAAAGAACATCAAGAATGCTTTAGATAGTATCTTTCCGCCCATTCAAGTTGTCTATGATACTGCCTGCGCTTGAACGAGTTCTCGTCCTATTACTATCACATTATCATACCGTCAGTTCTTTCCGCCCTTATATTCCCCTCTTTTCTGAATCGTGATATAAAATGAAAATCAAGAAGAGATAGTAGACGAAACTAAAGTACAGGCGCAAGGACAAGCCTCATAGAATGAAAAGTTGACATGTGCGATATGGCTAGAGAAATTAGGCGTTGACTTTCGCACTTCTTGGATCGCTCTGCTGCTAGATCGCGCGATTTAGAAGCGAAGCTTCCACAGCCATATCGGTGAAGTCGGCGGTAGAAGAAATCTGAAGGTAATGCGACTTCGGGTGAGAAATATAGCAGAATAAATAATGGCTCCATAAATACACCACGTTCCTGGGAACGTTCAGAAGCAAATTGCAACGATGTGTGACCAGGAAACATATGATAAATAGCAATGCCACGAACCGCAGCCGCAACTCATGTTTTGGCGGCGATTTCATCGATTGGCGGGGAGCGCCGCCTCAATCGACGCAGATGCCGATCGCGGCGATTGCATATTGCGGTCGATTCACGGATAGTAGTAATGTCACTCCTGGGCTATTCGTGTCTGTTGAGTCCTGCGAAAGTGAGGCATCCGCCTGCTTGGCCTACTTGTCCAAGAGAGGTTTCGTCCACATCACACTCATAAGCATGAATGCCAGCATAGTGATGATATCACGTGAGGAGCTTATTCTTCCGGAGGAACCGATTTAGTCGTTCCGAAGAGGAAGCTCATTTTAAAGCACGATTTCGCGCGATACCAATAAGGCTATGACGCTCTGCAAAGTTAGAGCGATCCGGAAGGCGATTTTTGAGGCTGCGCTACTTTCAAAATGTGGAAAACGGCAAGAACTCCGCTAGAAGCTGACTAATTAGGCCCATGGACACCCCTTAGGCCATGCCGACCCTCACGGCTTGCTAGCTACTAGCTAGTAGCCACTATGTTATCTTTCTCTATAACATTTCGGACTGCTTTTCTGCTGCTTTTCTCCGCTAATCAGATACTTAGCACTTTTTTGTGCCTATTTGAGTTCCGTTTCCCGCAATTTGCGGTCGCGAACTGTGCCTTTAAGTCGATCAATTGAAGCTTGTTAAATGGGACTATTTATTGACAGAATTCTTCAGTTTTCAAGTTCATCGGAAGCGAAAAAATAACAGAAATGAATGCCATGAAAACTGGAGTGAAACAGCCAGCAGCCAGCGCGCTCTTTAAATATGCCACATAGCAACATGCAGTCAACACAGAGACTAAGATGTGGCAATAAAGATCCAAGTAATTAAGAGGGCAGGATCCAATTTGATCCTTCAACTAGAGGCGGAATTCGCAATTAGCCCCTGAAGAGTCCATAAGGTTTTGTGGTTGAACTAGAAGGTGGCACGTTTAGGTTGACTACCGGTGCCGAAAGGCCTCAGAAAACGGTGATTGCGCTTCAGAGCCTTCTTTGTTCCACGAGAAAGGCGCAAAATCAGTGAGGATTTCGAGCGAGATACTGTGAAAGAGATAGTATGAGAGCGAACAAGACGACAACATGACAGAAGCAGTGGCGAAGCCCACTCAGCAACGTTGTGCCTTAGCCTAAACACCTGCTTTATACCTTTCTGACACGAAACTTGTGCAAACAAGGTGGAGCAATTTCATCCGTTGTCCGTTGCTGTTTAGCGACGCCTCACGTACCGCATAAGTTGAGTAGTGCCCTTTGAAACCTAAAAAAAGGTACATATTTGCTAGCAGGAACTGGTTGGAGCTAATGCATAGGCTAGGCATGTCAGTGGCATTTCAATTATAGATGGAAACTGTCACCACTACATGATACTGACGTGATTTCCATTTTCAAAACCATTGGTTATTACATAGAGTATGGGCAAATAAAAAAACACTTGGCTAGACTTGCAGGCTATTTGAAGGCAAAGTCCGCGATTATTCGCTATCTCAGATGGTGGATTAGAGGGTTCCATATAGACAACAAGGGGTTGAGTAACTCGACTGTTAAACAAAAAAGCACAAAAACATGCCACCTGCCCTAGATAGAACCCCATTTCGATCCCAGTTTGTACGTGCCCAATCAACTCTATCTCCAAAAACTACGCCTCATATGCACAGCTGATTCACGCGATAAGATTCTACTATCGTACAAGTGACGATTATCATGCTTTTTCGTTCTGCAATCTCATTTTTCACTGGAAGCCGGTCATTAGAGGCGGAGTCTGGAGGCGGAGTCACTGGAAAAAAGGAGGAGCCACTGAACCTATATTGCGCTACAGCGCGCCCTCCCATAGAATTTTTGCCGCGACCAGTAACAGGTTTTTTCGTCTCGGACCATTAACCTCCTGACGCTCCATATTTTCAACTTCCATATTTGATCGCGGACTATGCCTTTAAGTACTGAGGCTACATCTTTAAGCGCGTGCAACTCAGAATAGAGAAGTTGAGCAGAGTGCTGGCATTGCAAATGCTCTCATGCGCGCTGCTTTCTTTCCATGGGTGGAAATATCCGACGTGTTGCGGCGTGTCGAGTCACTACCTAGTCAACTATCAGTTTTGCGCGATGTCGCAGGCCAGTACTTCCTAAAGAGCACATCGCTTTCTGAATCTTTCAAACTTACATGTGCAGAAGAAAGGTAATAGTGCCTGGTGAACGCAAGGTAAACAGAGCAACTGGGAACGGGTTGCCTCTTACTACCTATAAATATACTTGACATACCTGTAGATCGGGTGAGGGCGAGTGGCGTGGCATTCTCAACTGCCCTGAAAGGTGTATGCTTCTGGTGGATATAATTCGCTTTGACAGCATATGTTGCGGGTCTCTGTCCATACAAGAAACAAGATGACAATTATTCCAGACTGGAATATCCCACAAGTAACCAATTCCGTGCCAACATGTTCAAATGCCACGCCTACTCTGCCCCAGGGATAAGGAATGTAGTAACGTGCTAATGAATGCTACCATTTTGGCAGGTACAATTTGAAAAGTGCGTCAAACGCTGAAGGTGACTACCGGTAGGGTGAGACAAGGTGATCTCCTCTTTATTCTTTAGGCCGCAAGCGCCCTCCTCCCTCCACATTTCCTCTTTAATAATCAAGTATTGGACCAGTATTGACCCATGAGTGATGGCGTTTCTTCTCACTCGAATTTCGCTTCGGAGGATGAAAAGCCTAACACGGCTTCAAAAAGGCGAATAAGTTCCATGAAAGGCGAGTAGTTAGTACGCCCGCAGGATGGAATTCCACCCCCTAAGCAGGCGCTTGCGTAGGACTTTCCCAGGAATGTGCCCTCCTCATCTAGCAACAATAAGATCTCGGATCCCACTGCGCCCCAGGACCATACATGACGACTGCGTTCCTGATGCTCCGTCGCTTCGCTGCCGAGAGGGTAAAACATGAAGGCGAAGGGTTCGATAGTGAAACGTCGCTAGTGTCGCATGACATATGAGTAGCACCCATGGCGGCCCGTATCTGTAAGAATTATTCCGCAAGTGTCAACGGGGAAGCTCGTCCGAAATTGCCTTTTAGTCGTTTAAGGAAGAAAGGCTTTGCCTTCGCAGGTTTTCGACTATTTTATTCTCGCTTTTTTCGGTGCCACATTTCCCCTAACATACACTACCCGCTAGCATTTTCGACCAAGTAAAAACTATCTTGCCATATGCTTTAAGTCACGTACTAGCTTGCAGAAGATTCCTGCCCAGACAGTCTTCCTAGTTTTTGCGAAGATTTTGTTTTCACTAATTTTCAAGTGCTCAAAATGGGGTGTCGAGTGGATCAGAATGGACTGTTGGGCCGGCGAAATCGAGCATTTTTGATAGTGCGCTATATAGTGGGGAAATGGCCAAAGAACTGAGTGACTGGTCAAAATCCTGCGAAGAAAGAGCCTCCGTTCTCAATGTGTTCAAGATCAATTTTGGACGAGTTTCCAGTAGGCATCTTGCCAATGACCGCTACGAAGCTACGGCTGCACGTAGGTGCTCATATATTCATGCAGCATCGCAGCCGCTTCATACCATCGGCTTTTGTCGTACTCAGCAAATGAAGGAATACGAGCGTCAGGAACGTCGTCCATTTGTGGGCGGGCAGGCGTGTGGCGGGCGTTTAGGTCGGAATTTTGTGGCTTGATAGGACCCTCATAAGAGGTATTAATCCTACTTGTCTTGGGGGATTTATCGTGCCAACTGCCTTTAAAAAGCTAAAACCAGGCCTATTTGTTGAGTGTATGATCGACGAAGCTGTGTTCTTAGAAAGGCTCATGACTGTTTAACAGTCCATTCAAAAGATTTCACTTTAGACCTCATACAGAAAACATCGGTTATAATACCCCTGTCGTGTCCAGTTGATAAGCTACTGATCACAGTTCATTCACGGAAATCGCTTGCAAAAGATGGGAAGGGTTAAATGTCGACGGGTTTCCACGTTCATTGAGCATTACCGTCCAGTTGATGGAGCAATGTTTAAAAACGCTGTGGATAAGATTCTGGCCAACCAGTCGGTCCCTAAGAGGGCGTCCCGTGCGGTACGTAAAGTCAAAGTTCCCTTGTCCTAATGGCATGAACCAACTTCAAGCCTCCAGAAGAAGCCTCTTCGTTGGTCTGTATAAAGTTCGGAGCTTCCGTCCCAATTCTAGGGCCTAGCTACATGCAAGTGAGTTGCGTCGAAACACTCACATTCGTGTCGATTGACATTCATTTCAAGTAAATAAAAATCGAAGAATCAAACAAAAATAAGGCAATTAACTGAGTCATAAGAGCAGAAATTTATCTTCAACCCGTCAACCACACATTTGGAAAATAAGGGCAATTTTTCATGTGAAAATTTTGTGGTAAGAAAAACGCTATTAGTTATTGGTCAACCCAATGTCAACTCTCGCTACTTATCCTATTTCTACAAACGATAGTGGTCGTAGGTTAATTGTGCGTAAGTGCAAGATGTGTAACAAAGTGTCACCTTTCAGTTCTAATGAGTCAATATAGATATTTTGTTCTCCATTTCATCGCCTTAATAACTCAATAAGACTAATTATAAAGAATCCTACCCTAATTCAACAATAATGTAGCCTTAATTTTTAATGATTACCTTATGCGAAAGTCTACCAGTCAGAGACAAGGACTAGTAGTCAAGCCAGACTTCTTCATGCTTTTGACACGTTTATGAACTTTTACAAGTTGATTTACGACTTCCATCAATCCCACCCAATCAGTGTAGGCTCCCACGTCGCACACTGCCATCAATGTCGCGAGCTTCTGGAGTCCGCACTGTCCGATATCTGGGCAAACAGATACGGCCATATGGACGCTCCATCCCGAGATGCGGTGGGCGTGGCTCGTGCTTCCTCTGAAAATTAGCGCGGACAGCTCTTTTGAGGAGATAAGTAGAATTTTGGGAAAATTGTCATCATGTCTTTGTTCAGCACAAAAGAAGAGGACAGTTTTCTCAAGTTGAAATTTCCTATGAATAACTCGGCTCATGTAGTGAGGTGCGCATCCACGGCCTACCACGTTTCAGGATTCAGAGCGAGTACTCACTCCTTACCTTGAGACGGAGTGGGCGTGGACCTTTGACATGGCATGGTGGCGGGTTACGTCGCTGATACTTTTCAATTTGAGACAACTGTCATACTGTTCAAGGTCCGACAGAGATTCGACCACAATTTGTCTCAAAATGAAAATATCTCACCAGAAGCACTGCCACCCCTTCATTTAGTTGAAGTGCGCAGCCACGCCTGCTACCTAAGGGATTTCAAGTGAGATGACAGGGTTATATTTTACACATTATTGGCATTCGGCCTAAATATCAGACTGTCTTATACTTTCTAGTTCGATTTTTCGACCCTATTGTTTGTTCTCTTCTGGATAATACCTGGTCAGCAGTACAATTGCCAATGGTGATTACACTGCTGACTAGATGTTAGCCGGAAGTAGAGGCGATAGCATAAGTCTTCTAAGACATAAAGTTCTAAATTTTACTGCTTAAAAATGTGGAACAACCAAGCATAGTCGGCTTCTGCAAGAAGCATGATAGATCGTAGATGCCCTTTCTCCAGAACGTGGTCGGCTGGCTTTGAAGAACCCATCTAGTGACTTTCCGACGTAGTCGTGGGTTTTGAATTCGACCGTCTAAATGGTGTTGCAATTTCGAGGATAGGTGGCAGTCAGAGAGGGTACAAGGTTTGGAGAGTATGATGGGTGGGGAAGTACAGTCCAGCCATACTTCGCTAGTTCACACTCCGTCGCCCTTGCGGCAGTCACTGTTGTGCCTTCTTTCAATAGCTCCCAAGATCTACCCTTACGCACATACAGATAGCATACATGTGACTTTCTTCCCATGCATTCAGGTTTCGCGACGGTCTCTGCTTGTAACCCGTTGTGCAGGCCAGAGATATCAAAGTTATGTATCCACCTCTCATCACCGTGTTAGGTTGTCCAGCCACGAGTGCGTGCTTTCGGGATGAGAAGAGAAAATGTTGTGTGGGCCCTCGGATCCGTGTCCCTCTGTGACAATTCAAGTGGTACCTATCGCCGCCGTTTCGAAACGCGTTTAATATCTTCACCGATGCCTTCACCTGCGTGCGCCGTAAAACGTCCAAATGCACAGTCGTCGGCCGCCCTGTCCTATCTACATCTTTGTCAGAACATTCGCCTTTCTTGAAATTGCGGTCGAAAGTGACGATGTTGCAGTGAAGCAATTCTCTTATAAACGGTCCTCGCAGGCGAAGGGGGACTTGTTAGGTTCAGGCCGGAAAAGAACAGGAACAACATGACGTTCAGATTGCGTAAATTCAGGTAGCTTATTATGCACAAACCACTACGTCAGCAAACGTTTGGAACGGCTTTGTAGGCTGTTCTTTTCTCTATCGAAGAGCTCTTTGAACTGCCCAGGAGATATAAAGGTTGGCGAGTCAAACCATTCTGAATGAGGACATTCACAAATGTTCGAGGACTTTTGAATCAACCTATTAGCAACTACTGGGTTCTTTGTCGCATACTGATTGGAGCTGACGTCGGATGTGATCACAGATCGGAACTGGTCACAGGTCTACACGGACCGTGTGTTTCGCATTACCTGTGAGGTGTGTGTGATGTGGTGGTTTACCTTGACCAGGATGTCAATGTTGCCTATCAGTATATTCAAGTTCTCCCTGCTAGGAGTAAGGTTCGGTTTTTGTAACGCTGTTCTTGTGTGTAAGCGTTCTCCGAAACTTGCCACCAGAAGCAGATGGGGCAGTACAAAAAGTGACACGGGGATACGTTTCGGGCAAACTCGTTTTCGCTATTCCGCTATTGGTATCAATTATGAAGCTATCCTACTATATAATCCGCTAAGTATGTCCTGTCCAGTGTGGTGCTGGTGTGTGTGGTGTTTTGTTTGTGTGTGCGCGATCCGTCTGTCTGTCACGAATTCATAGCGAGCGTCGAAACATAGCGAGCGTCGCAGAAAAGATAGGATGACAGTTCCAAGAAGTGATATACACGGCAGGACGGGAACACTTTTGGTGGGTGACAGAAGGTGATAACACCTGATAAGATTCGATAAGGGGCCTTAGAAGGGGAGGGTGACCGAGTCCATAGTGCGGGACACAGTAACAGTGGGACGTTGGTTCCAAGGTATGATATAGGGTGTGGGACAGGAACATTATTGATGGGTGGCAGGGAGTGATATCAGCTGATAAGATCCGACAAGAGGCGTCAGAAGGGGAGGGCCACCGAGTCCATAGAGCGGGACGTTGGTTCCAAGGTATGATATACGCTATGGCACAGGAATATTATTGGTGGGTGACAAGAACTGCTAGCAGCTGATAAGATTTGATAAGGGATTTAGGTGACACAGCACTGAGAGTTGATTTCAGAAAATGATAGAGTGGGAGATGGGGACATGGGGGCTGATAAGGAACGTTGTCACTGTTGTTCAGTCAAATTGCTGGAGCCTTTACACTACCAAATTATAGAGTTTTAGTGATAGGGACATTGATGACGGGTGACAGGCAATCTTATCAATTGATAAGAAAGGATAAGGGCCATTCTCATTACATCTCTTATCACTATACTGCCAAGTATTGAAGGCTCAGTGTGCAAACTTTTCCTTTAGCCATCACTTCTCTGATAGCACTAGAAAATGAACTCATCCCACTATCCTACTATATAATGTGGATGTCGACGAGCGAGGGGGGGGGGTTAAGGGGATGTTTACCTGAAACAGGAATGCCAGGGAAATTCGAGGAGAACCGAAAAACCTGAATAGTGTCACCTTATGCGTTTAATAGCTCTTCTTAACTTTGAACTTTCATTTACTATGAGAACGAATAACAAGGGAGTATAGTCCCTTCTAATAATTATACTAACTATACTATAATACATAGTGAGCGGATTGCATGCTATAAAAAAAGCGAAACATACATTCAATCGAACAAACATTCGAAACATACGTTCGAAACATTTTGACATTTCGGTGCAGGTAATGGAAACGAAATCTGCTCTTTCACTGAGCGATTCATATTGCGCTGTATTGGCCGACTACACATTGTATCTATTCTACAGATTTATGTATTGTATGGGCGTTATGGCGCGGACCACACCCCTGCTGCAAGTAGGAGCGTGTGCTAAGTAGTGCAGGATCCTAAGCCTTGCTCTATCTGTTACGATTCGATCACTACAGCGCACTATTGAAAAATCCGTTAAAATTATGGAGCGCGCCTGGCGAAGCCAGGCCAGCTCGGCGAAGCCGAGCTAAAGAGAAGGAGGAGAGCTCGGCGTCAGCCGGGCGATCCGACTGGTGGATATATAATCAAATATCAATACTGGGAACAAAAAAAGGAGTACATCTTGATCTCCCTAACCTTCTCCAAAAAGCTCTGATAATTGGTCCTGCGAAAGGTTCCTTCCGAAACGATCCAATGTCTCCTATGCTATTAGGTTGTCCGGAAAGTTCTCAGCGTTTTGTGTTACTATTTTTTGTACATTCATTGCTGATTAAAAACTCATTCTCCCTTGCGTCTCAGTAGTACATCCTGAAGAGAATTTTTTTGCGCTATCTGATGGTATAATTGCCGTTCACCATGCATTATATAAACCCCGACATTTCCCAAACTTGTTGCAAGGCATGTCAAAAGAGTTAACTTCAAACGATATTTTTTTCAACTACAAATTGGGTCAAATTCCGCAGAGTGCAGAAGTTGGTCTAGCAGGTGCGGGGGCCCAATGGTGCTGAGAGAATGCGGACGTGGCGACAATGTGTTCGACAAATTTCATTCTGGAGCATTCCAGCCCGAAGATGAACCTCGCAGCGGTCGACCTAAAGCAATACCTGACGAGGATTTGAAGGCGTTTGTGGAGGCTGACCCATCCCAAACAGTTCGAGAGATTGCAGAAAAGCTAGGCGTTGGCAAATCCACTGTTGCGGATGGTCTGAAACGCATTGGGAAGGTGAAAAACTCGACAAGTGGGTGCCCCACAATTTGAGTGACCGGCAGAAATTGGCACGTCTCGAGGTTTCTTCTTCACTGCTTTTGCGCAGAAACGACCCGTTTTTGGACCGAATTGTCACCTGTGATGAAAAGTGGATCATGTATGATAACAGGAGACGGCCAAAGCCGAATCCTCACGAAAAAAAGATTATGGTCACAGTGTGGTGGTCATCGGCTGGTGTGATCCACTATAACTTTTTGTCACCAAACCATCACAGCAGAGTCCTACTGTGAAGAAATCGACGAAATGTACCGAAAGCTGCAGACGGCATTGTCAATAGAAAGGGCCCTCCGTTTCACAAATCACTATCCATAAATTGAACGAATTGGGGGTTGAAGTTCTACCTCACCCGCCATATTCTCCAGACCTTTCACCAACCGACTATCACCTTTTCAAACATTTTCAGAACTTCCTTGCTGGAAAATACTTCATCAATCAGGACCAGGCAAAAAAGCCTTCGTGGATTCTCGACCACCCAGTTTTTCTTTTGTTTGGTGAGATTTATCGACTGGTGGGTGTCACATTGGCAAAAGTGTGCTGTGGCAAAAGTGTGGTCCGAAGGTGCTTATTTCGATTACATGCGATGAGTATTAAGGAAGTTGAAGGATAAAAAGGATAAAGTCTTCGCCGTTGATCAATCCCTTTGTGGGATGCGGCACGCATTCTACTTCCATTCAGAATCGTAGTGGCTTATTGAATGCGATGTGGCCTATACAATGACTTGCGGTGGCCAGCCGATGTACAAGTCAGTGTTTTATCCTCCCAGACGAATCTGGTACCAATTTACCGTCCCCGGAGGGTAGAAGGCTTGGTTGGCCTGGGCGGGTGTCGACCCGGCGCCGCGCGAGTGGTAAGCGCGCCACTTGTCACTACACCACCTCCGCCTCATTAAGGAAAGTTATGATCGTTTAAAGTGAAACACTCAAAACGCTGAGAACGTTCCGGACAACCTAATAAAACGGGCCGCGACTGCGCGGTCGCGGGTTCTGTACTAGGGCTCACACTCCCATAACCAAAGGAGCAACGTAGCAGACCCACCGTACAGTTTTGTAACTCGTCATATGTGCGCGGTCCGTGATCGCATTCCAGATCAGTTCTCACCCGGGCCAAGCAGAAGCACCTTCACCCGCCGAGACGATGAATTATTAGGTCGTTGCAAAAGAAATGCAGGATTTTGCTTGCTTGTATTTCATACTTATTTTATTCCAATAATATGTTACTTTAATATGAAGTGTTATATACTATTCGGAAGCTCATCTCATGCTCTTTCTAAATGATACTCCAAGATTGGTTGTAATTCATTTTATTATAATTTTTATTGACATTTTATTGCAGATGTCGAAACGTGAATTTCGCACTATTTTCTTCTATGAGTTCAAGCTAGGACGAAACGCTGCCGATACAGCTCGGAACATCAACGAAGTTTGGGGTCAAGGAAGTATCAACGAATCTACGGTCCAACGTTGGTTCCAGAAGTTTCGCTGTGGCAACACCAGCCTTGAAGATGAACTTCATGTTTTGGTGGTCTGCCGCCGGTCTCATCCATCACAGCTTCCTGAATCCTGCATTGTGTGAAACAATACGGCCAGAGAAGTGTGTCGACAAAATTTCGCACGAAATGCATCAGAAGCCTTAAACTGCATGTCCCAAGGGGTTGGTCAATATGAAGGGACTCCACGATTCCGGACTCTTCTCCACGACAATGCCCGACCACACTTTGCACAATTTACCCTCCAGAAAATAAACGGATTGGGCTATGAAACTCTGCTTCATCATTCCCATCCATACTCACCAGACCTGTCGCCCACCGATCACCACTTTTTCAAGCATCTGGACAACTATCTTAGAGAGAAAGGCTTCAAAAACCAAGACGATGTCAAAAACGCCTTCAACGATTTTGTGGCCTCTAAAAAGAATTACAACCAATCTTGAAGTATCATTTAGAAAGAGCATTAGATAAGCTTTCGAATGATATATAACACTTACATTTTATTGGAATAAAATAAGTATTAAATACAAAAAAACGAAATCCTGCATTTCTTTTGCAACGGATTCCGAATGAGTACCTTCGTTATAGAGGACAAGACACTGACTTGTACATCAACTGGCCCACAAGTGTCTGTAAAGGCCACATCGCATTCAATAAGCCACTACGATTCCGTAAATAATTGGAAAGCGTGCCTGTTTCAAATTGGATCAGCAGCAAAGACTTTGTCCTTTGATCTTTTTATCCATTGCTGAGCTTGAACATCACCGGCCTTACACTCGTGAACTTAATTTCCTATGATCACTTCTTCTCACTTGTCTGGTATAAATGTATTGTCAAGAAGGTTCTGTATCCTTGGGGAAATCACTTTGTTCCCCAGGAATCACTTGCGGATCATCTCTCATGGATCAAGTAGCGAGACTGAAAGATCGAAAAGCGCGCTTTAATGACGATTGCTTCCGTAAGTTTGATAATTTGTGGTATTGTTTGCACCTAATCATCACCGAGAAACCAGATCAGCCCGTTTACCGGATCGCCGTTCACGCGAAGCTACAACTCGATTGAATCATCATTTCGCGAACCGCTATTCCCCTTGTCTGTCTCGTTCGGCGTTCATTTTGTCGTTCGCGGTTCATTGCAAGGCAAGCGGCTACCGAGCCGATGCTGACCATTTACTTGTCACTTTTATTCGCTTTGCTTTCCTCGACGTCTTCCCTCAGGTGCTATAAGGGATACTCGATTCTCAAAGGTAGGCCTTTTAATTTATTCAACTCATTAAAGGTTATGTTATACAAGCTTCGCATAGAGTACGATTCTAAGATTGAAGCCGGAATGTTCTAACGTTGATAGGCTGTCTGCTAGAAATGATGGGATAAGTTCGCTCGGAGCAAACTTTTAAGTACATTTCATAATTCGTCAGTCCCCCCCCCCAATATACAGTGCGTACACAAAAGTATGTGGACATCCTCAAATTTTTTTCCTGCCAAAATTGCCTTTGACTTTGCGATATGAACCTTGTCATTGTGATTCCTCTTAGTGCGAAAACATAGAATACACTACTCTGGAGAACTACTGTACGATTAGTTATTGTTTATGAAAAAGTTTCTTAATATACGAAGAGTATGCTGCACACTTAAAGAGTCCAAAAGTTTGGCCTCCAATCTTGCAGGCTCCATTTTTATGGTCTCTAGTCCCCATCAACCTATACTCATACCTCGTCGTGGTAGTTCTCCCTACGAAGACGAACAAGCTCGGATTAGAGCTTTCAATGCTGCAGGACACTCGAACATAGAAATTGCACGATAGCTTGGGAATTTCGACGACGGGCGTTGGTATATACCTCCAGAATCCTGATGGCTACCACTCAGGACCTGTTCCGAGGCACCCACGATCTTTGTCCGCAAAAGACATCAGAAGAATAGCCTCAAACTCCCCGCTTTCTGTGGCACAGATCCATGCCGCGATGAATCTACCGGTCTCAAAAATGACAATATGGCGCTCTATTCGATCAAGTGAGCACATCACTCGAGAGACCATGAAGAAAGCTCCCTGTCTGACTGCCAGGCACCAGCTGGCAAGACTGAACTTTGCGCGTGCAAACATGGCGACGTCGTGGGACAAGGTGCAGTTTCTTGAGATATTTGTAAAATCAGAAAGGCAACATCTTATGCGCATTTCTTTCTTAGGTTATCTTCACTGATAAGAAAAAGTCAATCTCGACGGTCCAGATGGATATCAGCATCACTGGAAAGGCCTTTGTAGCGATCCGTTGGTGTTCTCGAGACGAAATTTCGGAGGCGCCTCTTTGATGGTACGGGGTGGTTTTGGAAGCAGAGGAAAGTTGGAGCTTGCCTTCCCATCGTGTTGTATGAACAGTGAGGAATACCAAGGAGTGCTTGAGTCTAACCTCTTGCCTTTTCTGAGCGGGCAGGACGCAGGGAAATCAATGTGAGTGCCAAGACAACCGCCGGCATGCTTTCATATTCTACTAAAAAATGGCTCCACGCAATGCATCAGTATCAAAGTGCATTTGATTGGCCGGCGTGTATCCCCTGACTGCCAACCCAACCCGAAAATCCTGTGGGAATCATTCGTGACAAATCTACATGAACAGCAGGCAGTACAAAAGCGTGTGGGACTTGAAGGAGGCAATAGTTGGGGAGGAAATCGACGAAGACACCATGACAAATCTTGTCCACAGCATGCCAGACAGAATGTTCGAAGCAATAGTGAACACTGGAGGAAGAACCAACTTCTATTTTCCACGATACATTTGTTTTTTGTTAAGTGTCCACATACTTTTGTTATTAAGAAACTTTTTCAAAACAATAAATAATCGTGCAGTAGTCCACAAAGTGTTCAGAAGTAGTGAATTCCTATGTTTTTTTGCTTATGCATATTGTTAGACAATAAAGGGTCTCATCTCGTAGCAAATTCAAATGGCATATTTGGTGGCGACAAAGAATTTGAGGTGGTCCAACATTGTTATCGCACTGTGGTGTAGATGTAATGTAGTGTAGAACGTCATGATGTGTAAGACAAATACTTTGTATGTTAGTCTCACAGTGAATTATTAATTATTACATGGGAGTCAATATAGGGAGGTAGTTTGGTCCCCCTTAGGCATACAGCACCATCTTCGCTATTCGTGATAGGGGGTCCGTGTCTTACAAGATGATTTGACCACACTTCCTCCCCTGTTCTCCTTTTATGCTGCCAAAATGGAATGTCGAGGCGAGAAAAATGACCAAACAGCCCCTGCCCCCCATGGCTTCAAAGTCATTACATGAAGTGATTAGCTCAAGCATTTTCGACGCAGCGCTTTGGCGCTTGAACAGGACTCAAAGCGCCTCAACGCACAGTTTAACTGCCAAAGCGCCTCGAAAATTGTGGACTGTATATCTAGGGATGGACGGCCTCCGAGGATGGCTCGGATTTGGTTTCGAGCGCAACTCGAAGATGGCTAGATCACTATGGCAAAGATGCGACTCAGAGCTGCCTATTTAGCTATGCTGCGCGAGGTCGCTCAGCGCACCAGGTTAGCAACTTTACCGTACTAGTTTCTAGTTCTAGTAGGTGGACGCTAAATGGGTTAGGTATAGATGGGGAACTTCCTAATATGACCGCACATTCCTCGTAGTCTGACAGAGATCACTGAGTGATGGGACGAACCTGGTAGCAATTTACCGTCCCCAGGTGGTGGAGGGCTTGGTTGGCCTGAGCGAAAGCCAATCCAGAATTTGGCTTTCTGGACCGTGAGCTTTGTAAGAGTGGCACTCGCCTCTATTACCTCCTCCTCAAACTGATACATAGGTGGGTGAATTCTTTATCAACTGTTACAAAACGCTTTAATAAAATGCATCTTCCACACAATATCAAGTTGGAAACGAACGCTGCTGGTCACAGGGCAACCAAAGACGCGATCAATGAAGCCTTTCCTTTTCCTTTGTATTCCGGAGCCATGAAAAAAAAACTCCAATTTCTGGGTGGAAAGTAACCCATAGAACAGATCTTATTAACTGAGGGCTTTACGATGCAATTTTGAGATGAACTAGCGGCAGCCCAAATCCTTACTGCTTTTGTGTGCCATTGACGGCAGTGTTTTGTTTGTAGAGATTCAATGATTATTCCTCTTTTGTTCTCGTTGTAATTTGAAATTGTTGTCAAGCTCAGGAAGTCGGATGCATGGCCTATCCTGATCGGGTTACTTTTATCTCCACTTGATCCGTTTACCTCTGATATTCTCCCTTCAGGCTCGTCGATTGGTAATACCACGAAGGAATGTGGAAAAGAGACGGATTTCTGCTACAATGTCACTGCCGACGTGGCATCCTTTAGCACACTTCAAAAAGCCGGCTGCAATACACTCATCTGTCAGGTCTGCCATTTTTGTTGGCCTTCCATGTCCCGGGAACGTCACTCCTATTTTCAGTACAACATGAACGAATGCGTTGAGAAGAACATTACGGGAATCCCAGTGAAGTTCTGTTGCTGCAACGATGCCGATTACTGCAACAAACGAGTGGAAACCGTACGTTTTTTTGAGAGAATTAATAATGATCTCAATAGCGGACATTATAAGGTCCTGTCGATGTGACAAAACACGGAGCTAAGCTCCGCCAAAATGCTCAGAAAAACATCTTGAGTATGCTGATGGAAAAGGATTCACTGATGAGAACCGGTCTTAACGAAGTGCTCTTCCTTATGAGTCACAACGGTTGAAAAACTGCATGTTCATCCGACTTAGGATGAGTCATGCAGCCTCGAAGATTTGTGAAAAAAGAGGAAATATCTGAACAGAACTTCTTTCAGCGAAAGCTATAATGTGGCCAGAAGGGCTCCTTTCATTACATTCTGGATTCAATTGTC
>MU939430.1:0-13544 GCA_036418165.1 Cooperia oncophora
CTCCTACTCATACAACTGGAGAGTCAGACGAGTCTAGTACCAATTTACTTGCCCAGGGGAGAAAGAAGGCTTGATTGGCCGACTCAGACCGCTGTAAGCATGCTGTATGCTGATATGCCATCCAGCGCACATGCTGCCAAAGCGATGAATCACTGAGAAATACGACCTATTCTCCTTCAAATTTTCGAGCTCTGGGGCAATCCAGCCTCCCCTATTTCCGATCCCCCACCTTCTTAAAGATCCCAAATTCCTATCACCTTGCCAGAGAAATGAAATTCTCCAGTTTTCTACAAAAAATTACCGTAGAGCGAAAGAAGAAAGCAAGTATGCTTCCCCCTCCCTAGCGACCAGATGTACTCCCCTCGCTGGGATCCTCCGCATGGGACGTGCCCTGAAGCCACCTCTGCCCAGAGCATACTAAAGATTGAACGAAGAATAATTCCCGTGACACTGGGATAAAACTGAAGGCGCAATGTGGCGTGCACACTAAATATCGGCTAATGCGGGGTTCACCTAGCACTTCTAGCTCGAAAATTTTCGAAGGGACTGAAATTCAGAGTACCTTCTTTTTTGGGTACAAAAGGTACCGTCGCCTTGAAGACCGCGAATGTTTACGAGTAAAGAAGGGTATGCTTAGTTTTATGTCTTCAAATCGCCACCGTTTCTACCAACAACTGATTTCAACTTATTGGATCATTGAAAGTTCTATCGATGGTCAATTTCATGTCGTCAGTACTACTGATGAAATAGAGTTGGATAACAGCATCACACAGAATATTAGAAAATCAATCCGTAGGGCAGAGCATGAAAAAAGTGTAGAGCGTGCTATTTTGCGGACGGTAACTTTGGCCCGCGTTATCGCAAGCGTCACTACGAACTTACTGATAAGTGCGCCTGAGACGCTAGTGGGAAATTCCCAGCGAGGTCAGTCGGTCGCTAGAGGGACCGAAAGTCGTATCTGGTCGATAGTGAGAAAAGTTTTTCCCAAACGATGAGTTTCCCTTTTCACGCTGTCTGTGTACCTATTCTAGTTGGCGGCGCGACAAATCTACTATATATAGGGAGGGTGGGGGGAGGGTCGGAGTTGGCCTGTAAAAATTTTTTTGACAGCTGTTCCATTAGCCCTATCCATCGTTAGGAGACTCTGATTGCGGAGGGGACCAAGCTAGAGAGGGAAGTGGTTATGTATCGCTTTCAGAGGCGTCTCTAACCTTGAATGGATTCCCTCTCCTCCCATCCTACTTATTGCATAAGACTGGGTGCTCCCAGTTGACGGAACAGCCACACAGTACAGTCTTTTTATACTTTCAACAGAGGAATTTAATAAATGTGTGGTGGCAATCCCTCTCCCTTCTTTGCTGACGGCAATTTTCCGGATAAAAGGGTAGGAGCTTTTCCAGAAAGCTCGGAAAGAGAGCTAGAAAGTTTGAAGAGTCTGAGAAGACGGAGATGAATACGGAAGGAGAGATTCTGCAGAAGAGAACTTTAGAGGAAGGCAATTTGTCGTTATTTTTCAAAATCTCCCGGCGACAGGTTATTTCCTTGGTTTGATTCTGAAGCATCAAATCAACGAATTGCTTACCCTCTCGCTTCCTCCTTTCAATTCTTCACAAAAAGCCAGGATGCGCCCTGCCTGTACGTGCATGAGGGAATAGACTTATAACGAGAACATTTACCTTTTAAGCGCCTGGCGAATAATGTCATCTCGAGTCAGTTCTAGTCTTATTAAGCTGAACATGAGTGCGATCTGTGGATGAAGAGGCGATTGAACAGGCGTGAGTACTAGACAAATTGGTACTCTTGTAAACAACGAATATTAGGGGGAATCTGTCCGCAAAACAAATGTTTGACCTTCACGTAAATGTCGAGCCGTATCGACCGCCTACAACCAGCGATTGGCATACTTCTCTACGATTCGCTACATAATTGTCAGTTTAGCGGACCAATCGTTTATTAGATAACCAAGGCAACAAAGGAGTTCACATAATTTTGCATCCATTAAACCCCGTGACCATCGACGGACAGTCCTTCTAGATGCTCGCAAGAATGGAGTACTTCAGGTACTACAAAAACATGATTCCAGATTAACAACAAACACCGGAAGCCGATACTGGCTATGTCATCCAAGGGTGAAGTATGAAGCGCTTTGTTGGGATAAATCTAATAGGGGATTCAACCTCTGACAGAAGTTTTCCTCGGTCACATTCAACAATGACTGCAAAGCGTAGAAAATGAATATTGGAAGTGTTAGAACTTATTTCTCAACCTTGTGCCTCCTGTAGCAAATATACGTGGGGCGATTTCACAGTGTGGGGGGGGGGGTGGGGGGAGGGGGGGGGGGCTGTGGCCCAAGATGTTTTTCTACCAAGGAGCCATTTTGGATGAGCAACTAGTGACGGAAACAGCCACTCACTCGGGCTCTCATTGCACCCCTACTGACAGCCCAACGTCATTTCAGTTTTATGCCGCCATGAAATAGGAAGGCGCGAAATGTCCTTGCATGCTTTCATCCTTGCGATTTTTATCAACCCTGTGCTCCTTGCCCTTCCGTATCAACCTAGTAAGTCGAGAATTCACTAGCTACTTGAAGAATCGCAAATTGTGCACGTCATAAGACGAACAATATCATGGTTGCGGGGAGCCCATCAAGGGTGGCAGTGCTTCGCTTGTTGAGGAAGGGGCCGTGTTTGGCCTCGAGAAAAATCTTCCGATTGCTGATTTCTCCTGCTTGACACCTCCACCTTTTAATATTTCTAGTAGTCTCTTGGGGCATCTACCCGCCTCTCCCTAGCGCTGAGAGCAAAATCCAAGAGCATACCTGGGACCTGGGAGAGGTGGTCGTGGTGGAGAAGGGTCGCCGAGGGCGGCGGGGCGGTCGCTGCCAATGCTACACCTGCTTTGAAGCCCTTCTCATTTGGAATCCTCCATAGATAACGCGTCGAGAAGGCACATTACACGATAAAGGGGTGGGCGGAAAGTTATAACCGTCAGGACCTCCTCAAGAGTGAGCCTAGCTATGTCCAAAAAGATAGGGGCACGCTAAATGAGGAACAGCACGGCATGCTTCCCATCTTTCTTCCACCATATCCGCTTACTGTGTAATTGTTTTGTTGGATGTGCCTTATAACGAACGAAAACATAAAAAAACAGTAAAACGATTTGAATCACAACAATCCGACTTACCTGTCGTATGATCCGCTTTAATGCTTCATAAATCCAAAAACAGTCAACGGATAAATTCTATGATTGATTACGGTAATTCGTCACCGATGCGCCTACTAAGACCCTTGGAACCAGCGCGAGCATTGTCTGAAATCGTGTAAATTTCGGGCACAGCAAAACAAATTCACTGAAAAGGTTAAGGCTGCGACCGTTCACAGGCACATACGCTGTTGACTATGAGCGAACTTACAGATTGTGCGCTCGCAACCCATGGTTCAGCAGTTGTGTGCTTGTGAAATAATATTAGGTACGAACCTCCCCCCCTCCTCTTCCCCAGCCCTACTACTCAATTTTCCCCACATTTTCCGGTTTTTCACCCAAGAGATTTTCCCTCGAGAAGAAGGAAAACGGGGGGGGGTGAGGTTATAGTACACATAAAACCGGAAAAATCGCAAAAAGTCAGCAACACCCCCTTCCCTATGAATTTCACACAACGATGCTGTACCCTGCTCCCACCTCTACAGGCAGGCCACTGTCACGAATTCCTAACATTAAAACAAGCACTAGTTGTCCTAACGAGCTACTGTATAGGCAAAATCTCGTCAAAGTGTTCCCTGCCCATGATTCCACCAGCAGATAAACCAATAATGATGGTAAGCATTGATCAGCCCGAAACCAGATTTCACTTTATCGAATCAGAATACCAATTGCGTGCAAGCGTTTATGGGTACTTACCTAATGTGGAGTTGGAGCGATTCGGCCTAAGAACCTTCCGTCGCTTGCTCCATAGAATAAAATCGCCTTCAGAAGAATAACCCAACAGATAATCTGTCGTACATGCTAGTTGTATTCTCCCTGGAATGGAAAAAGGCGTTGCAAATGGCCTTTAATGGTTAAAAGTGAATATAATAAAGCAAAATCTATCAATTCCTTTTTGGGATCGGCGCTATGCATTTTATATACTTCTATTCGAAATTGAGCGCTGGCCTATCATCCCCGAGCTGGCTTCTAGCACAATGAATTGCGAGGGCAGCTGGTTGTACAAGTCATTTCTCATCCTCTCCAGACCGAATCTGGTACACCAAGTTTACGTCTTCGATAGTTATAAGTGATCGCCTGGCCTGGGCTGAGCCAGATTGCTCGGCTTCCACTCATCGTAGCCATGTTAACGCCGTAAGTGAGCTACTAGCCACTGCAACACTTCACACTGCCATGAATGTGGAGCGTTAGAAAGTGAAACTGTAACAACTATCGATTATGTCCTAACATTACCCGAAAGAATCCCAAAAAGCAACGAGATTTTCGCAGAACCCTATTGGTGCAGCGAGCCACAAGACAGAGCATGAGGGTAGAATCGCGGAGAATAATGAAGAACTGGTTATAGGAGTGAGGAATCACAAAAATAGTTACTTTCCACCCTTTATATCTGCAGTAGCTTGCCTATTTACTGTTTTTCTGACAAATTGCGTTTTATGCCATTCCTTTCCAAAATCGCGCTCTCCCCTCTCTGCCACAGGGTGTACATCGTGTACTGTGTGATAACGTGTTGTTGCCAATCGTGTCCCCCCCCTCGAACGTAGGGAATGAGACTGTCGGTACGACCCCCCCCCCCTATTCCCCAGCACCTACCAGGTCCAATACTTTCCACTTCCCAGTTTCACTCTTAGAATTTCCTTCGATCTCTGTCTTCCCTTCCCTACCACTTCGTTAGGAATTGCCAGAAAATTTCACTCCTTTTACCCAAAAATTTTGCTGTCGAGCGGGGGCGGAAGAGGGGGGAGGGGGGCGTAAATATAACACATGAAACAGTAAATCACGCGCGAGAAGTCAACCAAGAGAAAATTTGGCACTATTTAACTAATCTCCTACCCCAAAAACTGAAAAAAAATTTTTCTCGCCGAAACTTCGCCTATAAATGTAGTGCGATGCCCTGATCACGAATATCACATTCGTTTTGAGCGCTGGCGCCATTTGGCGCCATTATGCGCCAATTTGGCGCCACCACTTTTTTCACCAAAGTCGATGAAAACTTGTATATGGGGGTTGAATCGACATCTGATCACAAATCACTTCTTTCAGCGCTTGGCGCCTATTTCGCGTCATGATGCCATGTTCGGAAGTCAGGAACTTCATAATAACTCACCAATACAGTTTTCACGCATTTTCGCGTGGAAGAGATGGTTGCGCCAATTTGGCGCATTAATGGCACCAAATGGCGCTAGCGCCAGAAACAAATGTCGGATTCGTGATCAGAACCTCAATAAACCCCCGCAAGTTTTCATCGACTTTGGTGGCGCCAAATTTTCGCACAATGGCGCCAAATGGCGCCAGCGCTCAAAACGAATGTGATATTCGTGATCAGGATGTCGATTAACCCCCATATACAAGTTTTCACCGACTTTGGTGAAAAAAGTGGTTGCGCCAAATTGGCGCATAATGGCGCCAAATGGCGCCAGCGCTCAAAACGAATGTGATATTCGTGATCAGGGCATCGAATTACATCTATAGGAACGTTTTATCGAGAAAAAATTTTTTTGGGGTAGGAATAGTTCAAGTGCCGAAATGTTTTCCCAACCCAGCAAATTGCTCTTAAAGGCACATACGACCCCCTCTCCCCAGCCGAAAAGTACAACCCCCCTATGTCTTACACACAACGATACTGTACCCGGTCTGCACATCCTTAGTTTTTAGTGGTCCTTGTAAGGGTACTGAATTAACGTAAGCTATCCACACCTAGACACTTGACATCAAGCGACCGAAGAAGTTCTCCAGTAGTCAAATTCCACCAGCAGATTATGCCTTGCTCACAGCCAGAGAATAACGTCTGAAACCACGATTTTTTTTCGAAAAAGCCTCCATTTTCTCAAATAATCAAAAGCTCCTTACGCTGGAAGCATGGTCGATGCACACGGCTGTCACCGGTCCACTATGAGCATGCAGCATCGACTGTAGTTGGCAGGTACGAAGGTCGAACACCTTGAGTGTATGATCATAGCTGGCTGAAACCGCTACCAGCGATGAAGCTTCCAAGTGAGAAATCGGTTTCTGATGAGCACGAATGACGTTGAGAAGCACAATAGACGTTACTCGAGTAGGCTTAAAGATCACATTTGATTAGCACCACATAATTTATAAGAAAGCGTTGGAATAGATTCAGACTTGAAGGTATAGTACACCTTCCAAGCGAAAGCTTTCAGATTTATATCGAGTAACATAGGAAGAGGTACCCTCTCTGTAGTCAGTGACAGTTCCAAGAATTCTATGGACCCATCCAATCGAGCCAGCACCAAACGTGAGCCAACATACTGTAACGAAACTATCATTGCTACGATTCGAAAAGAAGTTCCAGCAATACTTGAACATTGGGGACCTGTTCCGAAAATCGGGTTGAACGTTTATTGAAAACTTCTCAGTGAAAGTAGTTTGACACCCTCGCTAAGGACACCACTGTTTCCTCCATGCGCTTTCGTCAAATGAATGTGATATCAGGTAAAGCAGTGGGAGAAATAACCGGAATCAAACACCCCCACCTCTTCTCAACCGCCACCCCTACATTCATTTCTCATGGTACGCACCCACTGACCTAACTATCAAGTTCTTAAGTTTTCCGAATTTCCTACCATCCATTTCTAGCAATTTTCCAGAAAAATTTCCAGTTTTTCTACAAAAACCCAAATAATATTGGTAAGGGGTGGGACGTCATCCGCAGGGTGTGACAAGGCTATCGTAATATGCCATGCGGGTGGGTGAGGCGAGCTATGTAGCGCACAAGTTTTCGGACCTGGATGTCTGAATATAGCGCTAGACATGTGGGAGATTTGGATACTGCCGATCGCAGAGTCCTAACCATCATGCGCTGAATTCAATGAAATCAACAAGACCATGCACATTCAGAATGGCCCTTGAACGCGCATGGTAGCAATACTCATCGCGGGCGGCGACGCTATGAATTACGATTGTCTTGTCCGTCTTCCGTCGTCACCACTTAGCTACAGATTTCAACTGTTGAAACCTTAACTGTATAGGACTGTGTTTAACGGAACTGCCAATTAGGGGGGAGGGAGAGAGATGGATAATAGGAGCACAGATAAACTCAGCATAGATGATAGATAGGATAGATAGATAGATAGATAGATAGATAATATAGATAGATAGAGATAGATAGATAGATAGATAGATAGATAGATAGATAGATAGATAGATAGATAGATAGATAGATAGATAGATAGATAGATAGATAGATAGATAGGGAGAGAGAGAGTTATAGCACACATCAACCGATGAAATTCTCTCCCGCTTCGGAAAGATCTCTGTTAAGCCACCTTGTATCCAAGTCAACGGATCAAAGTACCCCGGAAACTAATTTCACCCAAATTTACTCCCGCGAACAAATTTTAAGTAAAGTCATTCAAGCCAACGCCACTGCCGTAGATAAATTTCTATAAAAACCTAGACATAACGTTGAAAGACGGGGTAAATACGATGGTTTCCTATAAAAATGAAAAAAGACGTACCAGCACATGCACGATGCCAATGCGAGATTGTTGATAGACCCCAATAAGTTTGTTCCGTTCCAGACAAGCCACTTCCAGTGAGCCATCCGCGCAGCCGCAAACTGCGATATACTGTCTGGAGAGGAACAAGTTCTTGTCACTTCGAGGAATTTCATGAAAACTTGCTTGTAAACAGACAATGCGGAGATCTTACAGCGAAACATCTCACAGACAGATCTTTCGATTCGTGGAGAGACTCTCGCTTATATATGGATTTCAAAATTCAAACGATCATATATTGATCAGCACATTATTCGGTATCGCACTGGTCAAAGGGCGCGTCATGATATAAAAGAAAACTGGGCGCATTTCGGCTTGGTGGGGGCATTTTACTGACCCCCTGGTCACTGTCAATGTCTCTTGTGGAGATCTGCGGATTCCTGTGGAGCTGTGAAGTAGCAGAAGCTCCTCTAACACTCGACAGGAGTCTACAGGTCTCACCAGGAGTGACCTGTGTAATTCAACAGAGGACTAGCAAAACGAACAAACTGAAAACGCAAAATGCAGCCTTCCCCCTCTGAGCCGAAGAGCGCTGAAAATTGCTTCGCTATCTCACTTGACCGCTCGTATAAAATACGACCCTCCTGCGCTTGAAACTCCGACTTCACACGCATCTCTTTTGCTTCCCTTACCTCCTCTTCCCTACAAGTTCCCAGAGAAACTCGGCGACCGGGAAGGAGGAGGGCAGCTTTCATTCTCCCCCCCCCCTTATCCTTATTTTTCCCTTCCGCATTAACTATCACCCATAAATCCTTTCAAGTCCAGATCAAACTAAAACGTACAGTATTAGTACACTCTGGCCACGCATGTCGGGATTCAGTCAGAGAACTGCGTACCCTGGTCGACCCTGATCATGCATATTCCCAAGGAAACGGTGCTGTTTTTTCTTGAGGGGAGATAAGATGCTGAATAGTAAATGTATCTATTATTGACAAGGCACATAATTGTTTGTATTGTCTAGCTGAACCGAGTGGGTGGGGGGAGGAGAGACTCAAATCATGCGAAAATGGAATTAAAGCCATGCAAATGGAAGTATCTTTCCTCAACCTCGTTCATCAAACCCGGGGTTTCTTCTCCTCTGAACTCTGGGAGAAATCCTCTTCTCCCTTTCAGAAATTCCAGTTTTGCCCAGGAACTCTCTTCTGAATGCCTCCTCTCACAGCTTTTTTCGCAGATTACTATGAAAAACAATCGCATTTCAAAATTACACCATAGAAATTCACATTAAAGCCCGCTTACAGATTTTAAAAGGAGGTCGATTTTTCTGCGAGAACAGTTTATTATCGGTACTCTTCTGTGACTATATGAACCGACTTTGAAAGCCCTATTGAAGTAACGGCAAGTGTGCAAACTACAGTCTACGATCTCTCTTAAAAATCATAGTAGTAATTATAAAAAAATAAACTGCTAAAATATAGAAATAATGAAGTGCAGAATATATGATCACTTGCTGTGAAGCATGATGATGAGGACTAGTGAAAAACAAGGAGGAAGGAGTACACTTTAAAGAAAGTGAGATGTGCGCCGAGTTTACTGCCAGACAGAAAAACTCGAAATTGCGGACCCACTATGCTGCAAACATCACAGCTGCCCATCAGCTGGTCTTTAAAACCAGTTCCTCCTACGCATGAAAGTGGAACTGAGAAAAAACTATGCCAGACGGTTCGTTCGAACTTTAGTTGAACTGAAAGTTGTCAAAATGGTGTCGTAGAGAAGTTCTACCTATCGATTACTTTGCGGGACCCCAAAGCCTCCAACTAAACTGGCAGGGAAATGGATCGTGTCATTGCCGAAAATCGTCCAAAAGACACAGAACTTTCGGGACATTCAGTGTACCCTATTTTGCGAGGCACATTTATTTTTATAGTCGCGACAAGGGGCGCAGAAGTCCGTAGGCACAGTGACAGCTTCCTTAGTATTTTTCGCATATTTTAGTCTGAATGCCTTAAATAATTACTATTCAAAACAATTCACTCATCTAGATAAGAACAGACAAAAAATACGCAGTAGGTAGACCTCGAGGCGAAAGTGCGCCCTCTACCGCATACGCCTTACACTCCAGAAAACATAGTAATTCGAGAGAACAGGGGTTACAAAGAAAAGCGACGTACTTTGCTGCGATGCACCAAATAACAGGAAACGAATCAGCCGACGTCTCATCAACACCTCGTTGGCGACGCAGTTTCAGTACGCGTTCTCCTGAAAGGATCGCTTTGGAGGTGCTTCAACGAGCCTAGTCCTTTTTTAGATTGAAAATTGTTCACTTCAATTTAATTTCAGTTAGTATCTTCGTGGTTATTATCCCTTTGCGAGATTCTTTTTCAACGGAGTTCTGAAAGGGGTGGCTCAAGGAGACCGCTTAGTTTCCGTTTCGCACGTGGTCTCAGACGGAAACTAAACAGTAATAAAAGAATTTAATAAATGATGCGGGAGGGGCATAGAAAACCGGGAAATGCGGGAGGACTAGAGGAACAGTGATTTGGCCCTTATATGACCCGAGATTCGGAAGGCAGATGTGTCTCCTTTTGAGGAAGCTGTTCTAACAATCAGAATGGAAGCTGACCCTGATGCCTTCGCATGAGTACACATTTTTCTCAGCGCCCAGTGCTTCCATATACGTCCATGCTAAGAGAAACTGGAGCGACGTTGATTAGGAGGGGTGTATTGGACATTTCGTCCAGCTTCTTTGCCTTGCCTGCAGGGTTCCTGTTGTTCTTCAGACACGTCCCACCTTCGTGAGACTTGTACACATTTGTCAGTGTAAACGAAGCTCGTGCTGTTGCATATCTTTACAGAAAGTTACACGACCTTCAGGGTGCAAGGAACATCTGCGAAGACTTCTGAGGCATTAATTGACGAGAACGCAGCGGAAAATCACCGAAGCCGATCTGCCGGCGGAATCTCCATTCGGTTTCACGCAAAGGGATAAGTCAACAAATCGCGCTTTTGATGCAAATTCATGTCCACTTGAAGCCAAACTACCTCGACGATTTCTCTCGAAAAGAAATTTAGCGGATCTGCTTGAAGATAACCACTCACGATTTCTCTCAAGCAAGAAATTGGGGAAAGAGCTAGTAAACAAGAGCAGAACAAAATCACACAAGCGGAAGTTAGCAGATACCTGACACTGGCCGCGATCTTCACGAACTGTCAATAATAATTACACGAACTTTCCTTCGTTGTCGAAAATAATGATCGATTTTCATTCACTGTGAGAATACTCACTACCAAACCATCATTTTTCCTGTTGATGGCAACAACGAATTAAGTTCAACTGGCAGTCTCATGATCCTCGCCAGCTCTCACAGAACTTTAGAAGTGTCTTACCGAACTCATGGTTAAAGAACCGGGGAGATTAAAGAACAAGGTAGGCCTGAACAGAGTAGCCGCAACGCAAGCACTGTACAACAATCGGTCTTTTTCTTCTTCCAGTGGCGCTTACCATGGAACGAAGTTCGTCAAGGAAGACAAAGACAATCTTCAAGAACCCATCCAAACACCCACACTTCAAGGACCTCGGCCAGATTCGTAATACACAACAACACTACGCACTTGAAGACAGTGCACCCTTGCAGCTCGTGGGAAGAAGGTTCGGAAACAACGGAATACCTGGTAAGTGGATTACCAGTGGAGAAAAGTCAAAAGAAGCCTCCGAGATCCTCAAATACGACCCCTGCTGGATTCGAGCATGCACGGCGAGGAGACACCTAATGAGAAAGAGAAACAGCAAAAGAGAAACAATGAAGAAATGGTGAGAGAATACACCGACGAGACAGACCGCACTGCTATGCAGCGATTGTGAAATAAAATAAAAAGGGAGGAGAGTGAACTCTTGGGTGGGACCCGATACTCATGGCAGATCACTAGCGATCTTATCCAGCCGACAGTCGACTCGCGACAGAGGTACAACCTGTGCGAATGCGGGCAGCTAAACCTTGTATAGGTAACTTTTATACTGTACCAGTACAAAAATCCAGAAGATTCCGCACCAGGAAGATTGCGCACTGCGTCGTAAAACATTTACAACGTTTGCAGCATGTCTGAATTTTCAATGTACAAATGGTCGTCAAGAAATTTGTGTGCTTAGCAAAAGTACAAAGTTTGGCACTGCTCCACATAAAAGTAAAGGATGACAGAGTAGAGCAGAACATACTCGGCAGACCTTACCAAGGCACTTGTGCAGTTGCCAGGTCTAAAACAACCACGAGCTCTCCCAGTCAGTTGTAGAGTAGGAGACGTCGCAATTCGGTTTAGTGGGGGGACTGAAGTTGGGCGGGGGGGAAGTCTTGTATCCCATCCGTCATTACCGATGTTAGCCATGGATACGTGTAAATTTCTGTAAAGCTGCAATAGCTGGCTTCATCTACACATGACCGGAGTCTACAGGTCTAACCAGAATGCGACGTGTAATTCAGTAGGAACTACCAAAAGAAAAGAAAAAGAGAAAATCAGCGTAAGCACAAAATGGGCCCCTCCAAGCCGAAAAAAATCTTAAAGTGTCCAGAAGTATATAATTCAGACGACCACTGTGACGCAATGCATCTGCAAGTCTTGATATTGCACACTATTAGGTATCATCAGTGGTGACGAGAACTGAGAAGCATCATGTGCTAAATCATCAGTCATAAGAATCTTGGGCGCAATTCGACTCGGTGAGGGCAACAACTAGTACTAAGCGAAGCCTACACAGCTCAGACTGTGAAGGAAGACTGTAAATTTTTGTAACTAAAGTGGTCCAGCTTTATCATGTTGCAGCTTACAAGGGTTCAAAATCTGCAACAGGAACTAACGAAAGTGCAAAACGCCCTCCAAAGCCGAATGCCAAATTTCTATTGAAAGGAAGGACGTTCCAGCTGTGATGTGCGGCCTTCTTTTGCCCTATGAAAAGTACCGCTTTCTCAAGTTCAATTGCAGATGACTCACTTGATTGATGCAAGAGTTTCGATTGTTTTACAAAGGGCAGTGAATCAGAAGGTCGCACTACCGGCCGTCGTAAACTGTGGGAGCATTACTTCATAGTTAGCTCCAACAATGTTACACTCGTGCCAATCCCGTTCACTGGGCAATCAGTACCTATCATAACAACGGGAACCAGACCTGGTCACACGCCAGATGATCATTTACTTAGTTTACTTGCCCTTTTTTCATGCTCCAAAACTGTCTGTGCATGCACATTTCCAAACTCGCAAAACATATTATTTCAATTCATAGAAATAGTAGTAGTTATATAACTTCGAAAGAGAGAGATAAATAAACGGGAGAACATGGAAAGTGGCTTTAACCTTACCCATACGTCACTCTAGGACTTTTTGAAGTGACGGCCGGTGGGGAGAGAAACTCGCACAATATGAAGAGATCAAAAAACACCTCTCTCGACGAGTGTGTCTTCGAAGTTTACTTCGCACATACTGGCAAGGCACTTGATAGATCCACGGTAAAATATCCCTCAGATGTTCTGCTATGAGCGGGAGCAAGCACTCCACCTAGTCCCCTTAGTAACGATAAGCTGAAGTCATGCCTCTCGCCCCTGAACCCTCGGTAGTCTTCAACCGCGTCGGCCCAAAGCTTTAATTTCCACGGTTCGGTCACTTGAGTGTAGGTTCTTAAAACTTGCAGGCAAGTTCTTAGGCAGCGTTCAGACTTCGCGATGGCAGCGCTTGGACCCTGCGTTCGACGCGATCGATGCAGTAGAAAGCATGCGCATCGATTGCGCCGAGCGCGGCCGTCGTGAAGTCTGAACGCTGCCTTAGACTATCACACGATGCTTGGAGAGATCAGTCATTCAACTTTCCAAAACAACGTCCTTGCGGTTTTTCTCAATCCTGCAGT
>MU939430.1:13644-25362 GCA_036418165.1 Cooperia oncophora
CGCACACAGCAAAACACGCGGGGCCCGCCTCTCCTCCGCCGCGTCGCGGCGGCAGGCTGACCTCTCGTGGAGTCCTAACCGTTGCCCGTACATGAGGAAGCCGCAATGGTTCCTCTGCTCACGTCTTCGCCTATCCATTTGCCGCGGAACGTGTCAATAAGCTCAGATAGCTAAGGTAAGCGGTCGTAATACCAACAGTGCTCAGAGGCTATTCGTGGGAACAATGAGGTATCGACTATTGAAGTCTTTGATTACCCCTACAATGATGAGTGCTGCTTCACGCCGCAATTCGTGCTCCTAGAGTTGTTAAAAGAACGCGAGTTTGGGCAAAAATTCTGACCCCAGACAGGACTCGAACCTCACGCTTTCCGGGCGCGCTGTCCGTTTCGTAACGAGTTTTGCCATAACGCAGCATTCTTGCATAATCGTTGGTTATCCAATGCTGGATAAGTTATGAGTGAAATGGCTAGGTTTGAAAGCGACAACTGCAATATAATCAACAACAGTGATCATCTGCATTATAAAAAGTCACACCTGATTCGATATTCCACAGACAAACTTTTCCCTCCTGGCAACAGGTAAGCAGTCGTGATTGATTGCAGAGGGCGCTGCTTTCAATTGGAAAACGATGCCCAGAAAACACTATCGGCAGCTGAAAAAGTAATTTCTCAGAAAGGCAATGAAGCATGTCTGTGCACAGAACGTTGCAACGCACGAAGAATTAGCGTAGCCTGAGGCAAATGCGCCGCTCAAACTTGCAGCCTCTCCGAGGAGACCCAATGAAACCTGATTACGTTGCACATTTCAAAGGAATCAAGTACCCGAAATACTTGATAGTTTTTTTATCGCCTCTACATCATGTCGCAAAGATTTGCAGCACAGGCAGGGATGAAGAACAAAGGTTTCAAACAAAGTTGATCACTTCCTTATTGGGATTCAACACGCACTCTACTTCCATCCAGAATCATAGGGGCCTATTTAGTGCGATGTAGCCTATACAATGAGTTGCGGGGCAAGCCCTGCAAGTCAGCGTTTTATCCTCTCGCATGGATCCGGTACCAAATCAAAATCCTTGGAGGGCAGAAGACTCGGTTGGCTGGGTGAGAGTCGATACAGGATTTTGATTCCGGGCGGGTAGTAAGATGTTCTCCCCTGCCACTACACACCTCCGCCGCCCCTTTTCCCTCCGGACAGATAAAACTTTTTGGATACGGGTCTTTCTCCTGACCTTTGAGTCGTACATACACCTTCCAACTAATTTCTTTTGAAGAGAAGTGTCAGGTCGACGCTTCTCATCAGTTCAAGAAAACTCACCGATTCTATGATGGATTTCGAGGTGGCACTTGTTTCCATAATGCTACCACGTGGTGAAACGGATTTCGGAGATACTAAGGCTGCCTCCTAAAAAGCAGAGGATTTTCAAAAAAAGATGGGCGCTTCATCCAAGTAATGGCATAATGTTGATAACGTCGCAGCCCTTCGGGATGGTAAGGCATCGTTCACAGTCCGGGTTTTCTGAAACGCGGCGGTTCGGCGAAAAGCTTTCAATACGTATCGACTGGCGGTTGGGCGAAGAGTCTGGCGGTTGGGCGAAAGGGTTTTGATACGAATCGACCGGGCGTTTCGCCAAACCGCGACGTCCCTCGACGAAACGCTAGCTCGATCGCCGTGGCGTTTTTCGCCAGCGAAATCGATACACATCTATTGCTTTTCGCCCAACCGCCGAACCGCGGCGGTTCGGCGAAACTAGCGGTTGGCGATTCTCCGATCGATGACTATTTTTTGCTTTTCTCCCAACCGCCGTTTCGTCAGGGTCGCAGACTGTGAACAGCGCCTAACGGAAGGAATGAGTCCGCCTCCAGCTGCCTTGTTCTACCAACAGTGATCGGTTAGCGATCGATCTAGGAAGAAAACAAGAGGGAAAGTCGCAGGTGGATTCGCTCCATTCCTCATGGATACCGCCCGGAGTGATGTGGAACTACAATTGAGAAATGACTAAATCTGATAACTAGTACGAAATACCTTGTTTCGGATACGATCGGTTCGCCATCGTCCCCAAAAACATACGTACAAAATGAAAGCGATCACACACACCAGCAACATTAGCCAAACGACTGCCAAGTAAAAGCGCAGCTGCGCTTCCAGCCACGAAATGCGAGATCTGAAAAAAAACAGCTTTAAAAAGACAAGATCGTGAGCCATTTCAAAAACGTTTAAATAATTTACTTGAGTGCACTGCGACTGTCGGATTCCAGCTGATGTGGTGTCTGCTTAGAATGAGCATCTCTTTTCGACGATTTGGGATAAAGAAATGGGTCAGAAGCATTACCTGGAACGAAAAATTGTGAGATTAGGCGCGCAACTTTGAATGCAGTCTGCTAAGTTGGGGAAGGCATTGGAACACTCTTTGTGCAAAAGTGGGCGCAGTTCGGCTTGGTGGGGGGGGAGGGGGTGGGGGGGGGGCATTTTGCTGGTTGGAGCTAGATCGTTCATTGCAGATGCCTCTTGCGGAGAACTGTACTTTCTTGTAAAGCTGAGTAAGCAGCAAAGCGAGCATCGTCCTTCCTTAAGAGACATGTAATTTAGCAGGAATAGCAAAAGACTGCTGGAAGAGCAAAGCGGTCTTCCCAAGCCGAACAGCTCCCAAAAGTGAGATTACCGTGGAGAAGATAAAGACTGTTGTTTTTAAGGTGAGGAGGCTTCAAGGGGGGGGGGGGGAAGGTGACCCTTTTCTTCATGAAAATGGAGCCCCGCATCACAGCAACTGTCTTCTCGAGAAGTTTCTCAAATGCCCTTCTCGCACAGCCAGAGCCCCTAACGCTGTTCTGTAGTCTCGTAGAGAATAACAATCACCGATGTTTTCAGAATGATTGGCGGTAGGAAGGTAATGTAACTTCCCGACAAACTCATGTTGAACTCGGCGAACAACGCTGGCCACCTACAAAGACAAATTTCAATTGGACCATCTCCATCTGAATTCAACAACAGAATCACCATTTGAATGTACGTTCGGCCCACAACCGCCATTGAGGAGGAGTTACCTCATGTGGAGACTGAGAACCAATGAAAGGTATTCGACCTTCTTGCAAACCTGAAATTGGGGCCAATTAATAAAAAAAGACTGAAATCCTCACAGAAAACGCAACGAACTCGAGGAGTTGAAAGGAAAGTTGCCATGTTCATGCACAACAAAAGCCAACCAAATCGTCCAAATAGCGAATATGACCATGAGAGAACGCTAAAATGAAAATTGGAAAAACACTAGCAACTAAACAACAAACGTGCAAGGACGAGATTTAAGAGGTCTGTTGGCATGAGGTGCTTCATTTGACAGGACAGTAAGTCATCCGTATTATCGTGAGACATGACCAGGGCACATCGTTGTTGGGGAATCCCCAACAGGGGGGGGGGGGTCGTATTTGGTCGCCAGGAGAGGGGGTCGTATTTGGGCTGAGAAAAATTTATTTTGATAGTTGATTTTTCTCGCTTCACGGACGTTGTAAAAGGGGGGGGGGGGTGTTCGGGGGAGAGGAGGAATCGTACTTGCTTGTTGATGGGATAGGGAGGGGGTCGTATTTACTTTCTAGTTTCTGACCTTCTGGGAAAGGGGGTTGACTTTTCGTGATTTTTCCTGTTCCATGCCCCTGTCCCCAAAAAAATGGGGGGGGGATCGTATGGACTCGACTGGACCAAAATCCCCTACCAATGGTGTGCCCTGAACATGACTTCATGAGCGTTGCAACGGTGCATGCAGCTGATCGGGCGATCAGATACTTTATTCGTCATCTTAAAGACATACTGTACACTCACATCCGTAGATCCTCTTCCTTCCCGTGAGGTTAGTTGGTCGCAGCTGCAATAGCGTGACATTTTCCCCACTCAAATGTGCATGGGAACGGGGCTGGAGCGTAGTGATACTCGGGTGCCATCCGGGACTCCGTCTGAGCTGCCGCACGGTCAGCCACAGCCAACGATGGCTAAACGCGTCGCTTCTTTGCCCTCACACTCCTAATCGCTCTTTAACTTGGACTGAGTTTTCGCTGCAGGATTCTGGTACCGACACAAGGGCTACACCATGAAGCGAGCGCGGGCGGAGTCTCAAACGACAGCCAGATATCACTACCCTCCAGCCCAACTGCAGCGCGCTTTCGATGTCCGTACAGCTGCCAACCCATTTTTCTCGCATATGGCAAAAGCGCTTACCGAGGTGAATGTGCAGTTTGTCTTTCAACTGAACTGGTCTTCTTACCCAAAAACATGCTTCAGTTGATTGCTCTAGGTGCTCTGATCCAGCTCGAAATGGTTCCATAACCCACAAAAATATTGATGGAGCTCTTGTCTATTCAGAAATCTAATCACAAATGCTGAACAAGCAAGCCAGTGCAACGACCTAGTGATAGCGCTCAGGAAGACTCAGGAAGACAACGCCGAAATTGTTATGCAACCCTTGTGGAGCAAGACAGTATCCAGAAATCGCCCCCATATGTTCGGGAGTCGGAAATCGATCAAGGGTAAATCGCAACACATGCAATCCAAGCAAAAGAAAGACTCCAAGCAAGAGACATGCAAAGTGAATTCTTGATATTTCAGCAAAGGCAACCTCCTGCTAACTTAACAACTTCAACAAACCTGGAAAATTCTAGTTCTTGTGACAAAATACAAAATTCTGAGTCGATTACTGGAAACCGGGTTCCGATACGGTTGAGCTCCTCCATAGCTCCAGTCTGCAGAGTTTGAACGGCAACGTCCTATAACATGCTACAAATATCTCACACACGATTAGAGAGAGGAGAGAGATTGTGAGGTTAGAGATCAGCTGGACGCGTGGAACGCTGGGGAACCCCGGCGGGAGGGTGGTCGTATCTAGTCGCTGGAAGGGAGGGAACCCCGTTCGACGCGGTTAGTTGAGTAAGTGGTAGAAAGTTGGGAGAATTTAGGAAGATGGCAGGGTGGGAGAGGAAGCAGGTGGTAGTAAAAGAAAAAATCCTCTGGAGGGGTCGTACTTTTAATTCTTCACCAACGGCAGGACATGTCCTGGAGTGGGAAGAAGATTCGCTATAGAAAAGCCAATACAGCAACAAGGATTGAACTCAAATCGAATAAGTTGCTCGTTGTGAACATAAACCGATTTAGCGCAGGGGTGAAGGGCAAAGATTCTATGGAAACAAGGAAGTTAATCCACAAGAAAAACATAAACTGGTCTCATAACTGCATGCTGCGTTGACGTGCGAACGCATGTCTATTTGTGACAGGTGCGTTCCATATGAGATTGTTATGAATTCCAGCCGTAACACTATTGCGCTACGGTACAGTCACACGTACAGGATCGCAAAAGTCAAATGAAAAGAGTTACGGGGGGGGGGGAGGGAAGCAGAGAAGAGGAGACGACAAAGTCACACATTTCTTGCTCCACACCTCTCAATCCTCTCGCACTCAAATTTTTCTTTCCCAACACTGAGAAGTACAAAAATAAACTGTGCGCTGATCAGCTTTTTTGGGGCGCGCCAAGCTCGGCTAAGTCCCGCAAGTAGTTGTAGGGGCCCTGTCTAATTGAAAGTACCACTACAATTTCGATTGGGAGTAAAAGTAATAGTCAGTGTTGTTGGTCTTACAGACAAGTTTCTAACTTTTAAGCAATTTTGGAGAGATAAGGGGCTTGATAAGATCGAAGGGGCGACCCAGGGGTTCGATGCCCGGAACATTTGCACAGTTTGTAGCGCCACTTGCCACTGCACCATCTCTCCTTGCAGAATAACCAGCTGCGGAAGCAAAGCGTGTTGCGCTTGAATCTGAAAGCCCGCCCCCTCCCCCCCTCACCACGCTTGAGCATGACCCCAACACTGTTACAGCCTCTCAACGCTCCACATAAAATTGTGGACGATTTCATGCAGAGCGAGTTGGATCTCTGAGGATAATGGATAAATCTGAGGCTGAACCTCCAAGATACGGTAAGATAAACGAAGAGAAAAAGGTTTTCAGACCGACTATCAGTTTGATGAAGAACGAAAACTAGAATAGACCTTTTCTATCGATGTCTTCTTGAATGTCTCTTTCATCAATTTGTGATTCAGAAAGCCGTCTCTTTTTCCTTCTTTTCGACTCGAAAAACGATGGCCATAACTTCCGCATGGGACATCTGCAACAATCGCGGCTGTTTGTAAGACGAATAGTGCGGATTAAGGCAAATTAGCAAATTCCAATACGGGAGGTGTTTGGGTGCAGAGAGCATCTGAGGGACTTGAAACAACTATAACCATTTTTCATTCTAAACTTCTGGGGGAAACTAGTTGCCAGCTAGCTGCGCACAGGATGGCTTTTTCGCATCGGGAAAACTTTTCACTCGGAGGAGTTAGTTCACCCACTCCGTAGCTCCTGCGGCTGAGGCATTAAATTGGCACCGTGGCTTGAAAAGTTTTTTGTCTGCACCTTGCAGCAATAAATAAAGCTCATTATAAAGAAAAAAAATCGAGCGCTGAAATTTTTATATCACTTTTTCACTTGCTTTCACAACAATTTTTCTACCAGAGATCAACGCAGTTGAAGTGACCACCAGGTGGTCGGCACCTCTGCGTCCTCTCTCCTAATCAAGGTTAGGCTCAGAGCACAGACGAGCAGAAAAAACCGGAGGATAGTCTCGATGAGAGAAGATAATGTTCCCCAAGCCTAAACCTTGATTAGGAGAAGTAAAACTGAGGTGCTGCCGAGTGTCGAGTGGTGCTCCTCCCTCCACCCCACCTATGCTAGCTCCAAAAAATCGACCAAAAATCGAGTTCTGTAAAAACAATGCTGCTGATAGTTACTAACAGTAGGGGGATTCTTGAGCAAATCTGGAATTAGAATAATAGGAAAGTATTGTTGCACCGGAATGCTCCACCTTACTGAAACAACGCCCAAATTTATGAGGCTTACCTTACTGGAACGAAATCGCTCAGATGAGGAATATCAGTGTTGAAAAGTTGCAAAGCGAACTTTCTTTTCTCTTCTAAGCTCAGTCGCTGAAGATCGAATGTAAGACAAGGAGCGTAGAAGAACATCTGAAACGCGTCAGTTGATGAAGGATCTGTTTTTGGTCTAAAGGAAACCCTACCTGCATATAGAAATCGATGACAAGGCCAATGGATGCAAACATGCAGAATTCCTGAATCTCGGCAATTCGTGTGGCGTAGCCAATCGCAAGGAACGAAAGTTCCATGACAAAGTACTTGCATAGCGAATAGCCCTCCTGGGCCAAACCATGAGCAATTCGTGAGGACACATCCAACGTCGGTGGCGTATACACCACAGCCCTAGCAAAGGAATGCAAATCAATAGGGTTGATGTAAATATGCCGCGGCTAGAGCACCAAAACGAAATAGCATACCGTGTTATACAGAGTGTATTTTCAAGACCCAATATTAGGGCGATATAGGGGAATATTTCTGCACCCCACAAGGTGGGACTCAATTCCAGATGAGCACATACTCCTGGAAAATGTGTCAGAATTAATGAGCCGTGCATATGAATTCTCTGGAAAATGGAAACACAGCAATAGCTTTGGTTGCCAGCTCTTAGAAATAGCCGCCTACTTTTCAAAATTGAAAAATAGCAACTTTCAATCGCGTCTTTCCGGAACTTGTTATTGTTTTTCGATGGTGACAGCCATGTCGTGGCTCATTTCGAGAACGAATCGATGCCATAAAGCAGAAGGTTGCCGGCTCAACAGTGCATTAGTCACGCGACTCCCTTTAAACCTCAACTTCTGCCTAGAGCCAATGCGTGACACAGAAATTAATCCTCTATCGAAGCCTCACAAGTCGACCCCCCCTTAACATTAGGAATAAGCATAAAAATGAAGAGTTAGCCAATTACAACAGAAGAAAACGTTAGATCAACGCAACTAACAGACGTTTGTGCAGGTTGTTTGCCCAACTAAGCGCATGTGTACACGCTCACGAGGTAAAACGAAAGCAAAAAGTGCAGACGGCCGCATCACTTCCTCCTTGTGCAGCCTCTATTTTTCCCATGTGCAGTCCGTGGTCTCGGTTGAAAACAGAACCCTTCTCAAGACTAGGCTACGCTCACACTTTTCGGCCCTGACAATCGCGGAATTAGGGGAATCGGAAATAAATGCAATCTTTCTGTGGGTCCTCTGACTCTGACCTACGCATACACTTTTTTTCACGGGTTCTCTAAGGTGATTCGGCAATCTTATCTTGCCTATAATTACGATTTTACTACTTTTTACACAGTCTCCGAGATCTGGATCGGAACTTGGATTCGTCTAGAAATCCGTCCCCAAGAGGTTTGGCCGTCGGTTTGACCCACGGATATCAAAACCCCTCGGCACGAAACCCCTTGGAACACGCGTCACAGGCCAAATTACTTCAAATCACCAAATTAGGCGAAAACTTATCTCTGAAGTGGTTTGAGCCTTGAACACGGACGTCACATCCGCCAAACGCCTCGCGCTAAGAAGACAAGCAAAAACAGGCACCTGGCGCCAAGAAGACAAGCAAAGACAGGTGCCAATATACCTAATCGCCAAATGCAAAAAACTCGCAAGAAGTGGTTTAAACCCTGATCACGACTGTCACAAATACTGGTTACGAAAACGCTTGGCCGTAGGTGCATAGCTGCCTCTAGCACGGATCCCACGCGATTTCTAACAAAAATATGCGAAAAGACAGCTGGGGCACATGGCTAGACAAGACCTATCTGGCTGTCTACCACAGTGAGCTCTCTTTTGCCAAGCCTAACCTTCAGCGGTGTCAGGGATCGCTGTCCCGGAGGAAAGTTGTGGACGAGCAGAAAAGCCGATGCCGCTGCGTTACCACCTCCCTTTTCACATTTCCTACAATACCAACTGAATGAGATATTTATGTTCAGGGGAAATTATCGCATGCGACAAATTTTCAGCCACTCTGGTACTTGACGTCAACTGTCTCCATCACCTTCAGCGCGAGCTCCCAGTGGTTCGTGTACGAATGCGATGTTACGCGTTCCAGGAATTAATACTATCACTTGGGGAGCAGGGTTTCAGCCGTTTCTTATTTGTAAGTACTCTAGCCCAGGCCTCGTGGCGCGTGCTCTCAATGCAAAAATTCGCCAAAGCGTGATTCAGTGGGACGAACTTAACCCCGTTAGGCCAAAATCTGTAGATTACGGCCAAAAGGAAAAATACGTTAATCTGCCTGATTTTGTGTAGAGGGCTGAAAATAGTCTCTACTCCTTTACAAATTCATGGCGTTGAGTCCAGATGATATCTAGTGCTAATGTGAACATCAAAGAAGGAAAAAAACCAAAAAAACAAAAAAGAATTAGAAATGCTATGAATAAAGTCCAGATTAGAGATACTTTGGATAAAAGAACAGGAAGATAAGAGACGGACACAACCTTCCAACACTGAATGATTGCAACGTGCTGCCTCTGTACCACAAATAAAGGAGCACGCTCCCCTTACAAGGGAAGCAGAGAAGAGGATTATTTATTTACCAGTTCGGCTGACGCGCACTATTGCGCGCATGGTCAAACCTATTCTACTGACCACTGACAGGATTTCTCTGCTGATAGCTAACACTTGGCCTAATCCCATGTCTTGGAATACATAAGACCACTTTGTCATAATTCTGTTTCATATTCTTCTTTCTAATGAACGTTTGCCAATGTCTGGTGCTTATCACATTCATAAAAACACCCACCATTTGCTGGAAATAGGACGGCTTAGCGTTGAAAGAAATTGGTGGCAACAATATCGAAACATTAGTGAAAGCTCGTTATATCCTAGTGCTTCCGTTGAGCAGCACTAACTATCCCTCTGCTGTGCTCTTACTCATTCGCTTACTGACAAACATCAGGCTTTTACTTTGAGGGTGAAACCCTTGATTTTAGCGGTCGAATCAATTTCGACTATCTCGCTAAGGAGTAGAAACATAACGCCTCAATAAGCTTTGGGCTTTGCTCCACACCGTTCCCTCCTGCCTCCATAGCTTCGTAGAACAAGTCCTACCATCGCTGCGACGCAAGTTATGAAGTTGATGACCCTCCCTTTGTGAGGCCCTTTATGATACCTTATCAGGTGTTATCAATTCCTGCCACCCACCAGTAATGTTCCCATCCTGCTCCCCATCCTACGTCTTGGAACCAACGTCCCGTCGTTGCTGCAGCCGGCGGTATGAATTTGGTGACACTCCCCTTCCAAGGCTCCTTATGGCATCTTATCAGCTGCTATCACTTCTTGCCACCACAATTAATAGTTCAATCATGCCTCCTACCTTATCGTCTTTGGAAAGTAACGTTAACCGGTTGCTGTTGCCCGCACTTGAATATTGACTACCCTCCACCTTCTCAGGTTCCCTATGCTATACCCTTATCAGCTCTTATCACTTCTGCCACGCCGTCAGTAGTTTTCCTGCCCTAACCTCTCATATTTATTAACCAGTCGGATCGCCCGGCTAACGCCGAGCTCTCCTCCTTCTTGGAAGCCCGGCTTCGCCGGGCTCATGCAACTGCTTTAGAGTCGTGACTAATCGCTGTCTTCTAATCAAATGAATGTAGAAACGCGCCATATGATGGCAGGGCACTTTCAATGAAAAGTTCAAAATCTGGTCATGGATAATCGATTACTCCTCCCATCTCATGACAGCCATGGATGCTTCGGTCTCCGCAGTCGCTGCGTGCTCCTGTTCAGGCGAGCGTCGGTCACGCCAATATGGTACCCCTTCACCTCACCTCAGCTATTCCCCGCTCAGACACTTTACAGGTCACGCTCAGCTGCTGCGCGAATAGCCCGTGCAATGGTTCTGACGTAGAATACAATATATGTAGTTATGTTGGGAGGGTGTTATGGACTATCAAAACGCTACGCACAATATTTGATAATGCAACATTAATCGGTTCAATTCCGATTGCGGTCAATCCATTTTCTTATCATCTTACCGCAACCGTAGACGCCTTACCGCCGCAGACACTATGTGCTCCTAATCGCGAAATCGCCGTTCTCATCTGGTATCCCCCTCACCACATCATATCCCAGTGACCCTATTTAGCTGGCGCCCACTCCCGCACGTGGATGCAGCCGCCACGTGAGCCAACATAGGGACACTACGCCGCCACTGTTCTTACCACCGCCTTGCTCGTGCTCACTTCCACTTCCTGAGCGAGCAGCTCCTGCAATATATCCAGGACGCATTACCTTAGTGGTTGGCTTAGATAGGGAAGCTATTTCACATATCCGCAACAGTTCCTAGTTCGTTGCTGTAACAGGAGAGCCAGTCTTGCCGGTTCTCTCCTTCTGCTTGCGCACCTGCTGCCCTTAATCCAAGCCGGACGCTACGCATCCCCTTACTGTACCCAGTTTGCCCGATTCAATCCATATGCCTCCTTCCCCTGCATGGGCTCAGATCCGACTGAGTACGCGCAAGGTGAGGATGGGAAACCGGGTTCAACTGGCGATCCTAACTCCCATCCTTCCCACCTTTACTCCATTCCGTACTCGCCGCTCCACCCCCCCCCGCTTCCCCAATCCCCCCCCCCCTCCACCTTGCCCCTTGCACGCGCTTACGTCCAACTGCCACGCGAGCAACCCGTGCAATGGCTCGGAGTGTAGTGGTTTTGTTATATAGTGGAGAGTGTTATCACAACCAAAACAACTTCTTAGTTCGTTACGGTAACATGGATTGGCTGACAGTTTTGCTAGCGGTTGTTTCCTCATCCATTGGTGTGCGTTTTTACTGAAACGCG
>MU939431.1:0-20623 GCA_036418165.1 Cooperia oncophora
TTCACTTTCGCATTTCTGCATTTCTTCAAATCGATACGTATGTATTGCTTTTCGTCATTTCTGCAGATTCTTTCCGCACTTCTGCAGTTTCCGCATTTCTGCATTTCTTCACGGTCGCAAGCTATGAACGCGGCCTAACACATTCCCATAGGGCAAATTCGCTTTGATTAATTCATTCCGCGTCAACACCGTTCCTTAAAGGCAGTTGGCACGATGATTTGGTGCTTGGCCTAAAATGCTAGTAGGGCGCTATATAGTGGGGAAATGGCGAAAGAACGGAGTGAAACGGTCAAAATCCTGCGAAAAAAGAGCCTCGTTCTCACTGTGTTAGTAATCAATTTTGGACGAGTTTCCCGAAGGCATCTTACCAATAACCGCTACCGAAGGTACGGCTGCATATGTGTACTCATATATCCATGCAGCATCACGGCCGCTTCATACCAATGCCTTCGCTTCATAATTTGCCTTTAAAGGCACGGTCCGCGATCAGGTATCGAAGTTGAAACATGGCGTGGGAGGGTAGTGTGGTCCGCGGCGAACAACCTTGTACCGGTTTCGCGGCAAAAAATTGTAAGGGAGGGGCGCTATAGCGCAATATAGGTTCAGTGACGCCTCCTTTTTTCCAGTGACTCCGCCTCCAGACTCCGCCTTCAAGGCCCGCCTTTCAGTGAAAAAAGCTGCAGGACGAAAAAGCATGAAAATCGTCACTTGTACGGGGGGGGGGGTAAAAAAGTCACTTCGACAGAGTTACACATCAGCGAAATTTTCGCAGCCCAGTACAGAGGACGCTGGACACGACGTAACCACGGCCGCGAAGATAACCCAAGAGTTCCATTTAAGCCAGGAGCTGGCACTCGCCCCACTCACCTCTCATCATAGCGATCAACATATGAAGTCATCTCCAGTCGGAGCCTGACTGGAGGAAGGCCTTTGGAATTCATGTCATCTCCAAACTGCTGCGAAACCTCTAGTATGGAGTCCCCCATGGATAGCTACAGTCCTCATCATTGCGGACCGGTGGGGCGTGGCAGTGCGGCTGCATTTGGTGCGGTTTGGCAAAGTCGTTCTGCACCAGTTTTTGAAGCGAACAAGTGCATTACTGTATAATATCCTTCGTATTATTCGTTTCTAGACCTTTTGTTCCGCAATACGCGTTGCAACAAAAAGGACTGAAGGGCTTCAACAGTGTGCGCACTCCTTCTGGGCAGACACGCCCCACCAATGATGAGGACTGTACTTGGAGACCAGTACTCTCGATCCGGATGAGCTTCAACATCGAGCAGCTCGAAACGTCGCTACGCTTGGACATCTCATCGTCACCAACAGTCGTCAAGGCGCGAGTTGATGGTGTGGACCGGACGTACCTGGAATGGTAAAACCAATATTTTCTTCGTGGACCCCGGAAATAAAGTGAGCGCTGACGGTTACATTGAGCAACTCGTGTACTGCTACAGTATTGGGCGAGACCACATAAATTTGAAGGATGGAAAACTCTTGCCTACTTGGAATGGAAGGGCGTTGAGCTCCTGAAGAAGATGGGATATCAAGCGCGGGTCACCTGACCTAAACCCATCAATTACCTGGTTCGGGCGGAGTTCAATAGGGTGGTCTACAGTGGCGGAGAAATCAACGATCTCGCTGAACTCAGGCACCGAACCATGGTTGCGTGGCAGAATCTCTCGATGGCGGTGGTGAAGGCTGTGGCGGAGCATCATGATAGTATTTAATATGCTCTTCAATATGGTAGTAAAAAGGTCCGATCAGAATTCAATAAAGTGTAACTTATAGCGCCTCGAAAGTCAAGGAAGAAAAGTGTCTTTTTTTATTGCCCCCCCCCCGTATATTGACAATTTCAGTGACTTTATTGGCTGACTCTAGTTCCTCTACACTTTTATTTTGTGGCCGCCTTGGTTCACTCTAGGCAGCGGAGAATATAAAAATCTACCGGAAAGAAATATAAAAGTCAAAAAAGAAATAATAAAAGAAATATAAAAGTCTATCTGAAAACTTGGACAACTTCATAATTTCACGGCGTTTTCAGGTACTTCAAAAACCACCTGCCCATCCTCGTCTGACTACTGTTATAATGCAACAGCTGATATTTCCCAGTTGAATCAGTTGTCTATGGCGGGATGTTCAACCACCAGATGTTTCGTGAGTGACATTCGCTTATTCTCACAACTGCTCCAGTAATCCAGTGAGGTTAGATTCAAATTTCATTTCAATGTTCATTTTCACTTGCAGCTCAGTCGAAACAAATGTATCACGCAGATATTCAATGGTAAAGAAATCAAGTTTTGCTGCTGCAATACGGGAGATCTTTGTAACTCGAAGCTCACTGTTAGTTTCCTTTTCTATACTATAATTTTATCACCTTTTCACAATTTCTTTCGCTCAGAGATAAGGCACGATAATTTGGTTTCTGTCTGGAATGGTAGCAGGGGTGCTATATAGTGAGAAAATGGCGAAAAAGCGAAGTGAAACGGTCAAAAACCTGCAAAAAAGCCTTTGTTCTACACGACTCAGAAAGCAGATTTTGGACGAGTTTCCCTTTGGCATCATGCCAACAACCGCTACTGTAGATGCGGTAACACCACAGCCACTTCATATCAATACCTTTGCTTTATACACTCTACTTCGCTGCGGACGGTTGGGCGTGTCAGCCAGTATGAGTGTGTCACCCTCTTTGAGCTGTTCTCTGCCTTCTTGTTGAAACGGGCATGCGACAAAAGCAGTAGAAAACAAGTAATACGAAAGGTATGATACAGTATTGTCATTTGCTCGCTTGAACAACTCGTGGAGAACGAGTTTGGCACCGCGCCAAACGCAGCCGCACGAACACGCCCAACCGTCCGCAATGAACTACACTATATTGTACTTCGGAAATGAAGCGATCAGCATTTGTGGGACATTTGGGTGCTGGCGGGTGCACAAGGCGTCCTTGTCGACATGTTGCACCTTGATAGAGCGCTATAAATGTACTTTCCATGGAAAAGGCGTCGCACAGCGGCTGCTCAGGAGCGCTGAATTCCGTCCTGTACGAATCCTACACGTCATGGAGATTTATCGTGCCATTTGCTCGCCTTTATGAAAAACTGTACATTTATCTCCGTGGATCCTGCTCTTGGCTGTACTGTGCGAGGTGCGTGGGTTTGTGGCTGCTGTAACCTGCCTCTTGCTCTGGTCGAACTGGGCTGCAGAGTAGTGATGTCGGGCGCTGTCTCCATACTCCGCCCGCGCTGCAGCGGGAGCGGCCGTACGCGTAACCATAGCCTAACACGCTACTTGTCTGTGCCCTCTCTCACTTATGGCTATTCTTTATCAACACATGCGTTTCACGCAGGGTACAGCATCGTTGTGTTGAAACACGAAGTTATTACGCTGGGGAGGGGGAGAGTCATATTCGGTCGTTGTTGAGAGAGGGAGACCGTACCCACACCATCATTTCACAAATCACAACCGTATCGATGTACCCTGCACATTGAAGATAGCGCGGGTGGTCGAGAGACGGTATCCTGGTGTCAGCACCCTCCGGCACCATTCCTACGATTTTTTTAAGCGAAGAAAGTAGCACGCTACTGCAGCTGCATGCCCATTCATTTGAAAGGGCAGTCGTAGGAGGTGAATGCGCAGCATGTCTTGTGCGATCCACTCCACGATAACAGGATGGACGGAGAAAAGAAGGCTAACTACTATTAAGCTTTTCTCGTGCGTCCGACCTTTTTGTACGGTAGAAACGAAGGGCGCATCATTGAGAAATGCACAGTGGTTGTAAAGCCTCCGCCTATCCATTCCATCTGAAAGCTGATCACTAAAGAATTTCCGTGTAATTTCAGAATCTCTCGCTTTATGAGAAAGCAAAGGAACGCGTCAAGGACTTTTTCAAAGTCATTGGCTAACGGATGGAGAACTACAAGAACTCGACTGCAGCAAAAACGGGTTCTACTGTGATTCCATATGTACACGCTACAAAGCACTTCGCTGGATTTGCTGTAAGGGAATAACTTGTAAATGCTGCTTTTTAGTTTCACATAAACTGAACAAACTCTGGACAAACTACATTAGCTATGAAAGACGCAAATTGCAAATTGTATTCTCAATAAAAACCATTCTGGAATTCTTAGCAATCATAGCATATAATGTAAAAAGTCTTTAGTAATTTTCCGCCAATAACAAGTTATTTTGTCAGAAAATTTGCTATTCTCATTCCTCTATCGCCTTTGCCTTTCGTTTGGCTTTCACTTCTTAGTCGGCCTTGTTGTTCCACATTGTTTTTCTCCGTGACAATAAATGAACAAACATTTATTACTTCATTTTTTATGCCGTTGCTATTCACGATTCTAAGCCTTGAAGACAGTTGGCACTTATTCAGTACTCTTACTAAAATGCTAGCAGGGCACTATATATAGGAAAAATGGCGAAGAAACGAAGTGAAACGGTCGAAAACTGCGAAGAAAAGCCTTTATTCTTCATGACTCAAAAAGCAATTTCGGACGAGTTTCCCGTAGGCATCTTGCCAATAACCGCTACGGTAGCTACGGCTGCACGTATGTGCTCATATATTCATGCAGCACCGCAGTGAAGCTTGATAAGGGCCTCGCAAGGGTACCTTCCTTGGGAAAGGCGCTACGCACCGCCTGCTATCAATCCTACTCGTCTTAGCGACTTTTCGTGCCAACTGCCTTTAAATGCCGAAAAAACGCGTCATAAAAGGGTGCGAAGAGTCGGAGAATGGAGCTATTTTAGCTTCACTCTTGCTTCAGCCGATGAGTTACAGGCCTTCTCTAACAAAAAAAAATATTACGTGAAAGGTGGAAAGCTTTTCCAATGTTCATGCAGTTGCATAGACGATGTCACGCTAAAAGCTTTATGCGCAATTTTTATACTATTCTATAATTCTCAACGTTAATTTTTGCTCTCAAAGAAGGGTAGGGGCCGAAGCAGGGATGAGGGATAAAATAGGGAGATGCCAAAAATTTCAAGAAAAAAAGGAAATGCCTTGAATGGGTCCCCTTTAGTACGAGTTAACTCTTTATCCCTATGACGGAGTATAAACAGTAGCGTGCTTTTGAGCATGGCGAGGAACGGGTTATCATGGAAGTTTTATTTGAAACAACTGCTAGTTTTCTGTTAGAGGAGACATGATTCACACCACTCAAAATGAATACATCCACAAAACCGGACCCCTCCATTTAAAATTTAAGTGCGCAACCACGCGTACCCGATCTCAGGGGGTTTCGAGTATACACGAAGTGACGGGGAAAAAAGTGTCCCAAAGAGGTTATGTTGTGTGATGATCCCGGAAGATTTCTTAACGATTAATAAATCTCACACTGCCCGTCCTCAAGCTATTCTACCATTATTGATTGAAATTGCAGCAGTGGCGTGAAAAAACCCAAAAAGCGAGGGCAGAACCACTGGCATGGCGCTCTTCGTCTCGCGCTTCTTCATCCCGCTGCTGCACTGTAGACCAGGCCACCTGCTCGCGGAGGGAGAGGTGCCTGTCAGTTGATCGCCGAAATGCTTTTAACCAGTGCAGTACAGCCGAATATGCAACTTGGAATTACTATAGCTTCTGGCGTAAAATTGGTGCAGAACGAGCTTACTTCTCCTTGAAAGCACCAACTCAAAAACGCCAGTGTCTTTAAAGTTCCGTGTGCCATCTATTTATCGACTTCACCAGATGTCCTGGTGTACATTCGAGGGGTAGCTTCTTCGCGTCTGCTTATCAAATGAAACTCTTCGAAAACTTTATTTGACAGCGTTACGGGCCTTAAACCCTTCCTCAGGTCTATAATATACATATACAATATATCAATCGAATTCATATTTAAACATCAGTTCTAGCTGAAGTGAACTGGAAACTGAAAAGAATTTTCTTTGAAGAGTTTCATTGATAAGAAGACACGAAGAAGCTACTGCTCAAGAAACCGAGGACTCGAGATACTTTCCGACTTACGAGGTGGTTCAATGTATTGTCGGTTATAGTATGAGATCAAAATATAAAATTAAATTTTAAAAAATTTACTTTCAGGTATTCCCATAACTCAATACACATAGTTTTCGAGGGAACGACTTTCTACGCTACTAAACATATTTTTCCTCCTTGTCCCCAGAATGTCCTTCGGACGATGAAGAGCTGACGGGATTAATTGCCGCCTTCAGCTCGTCATAGTCTGAAGAGCCTTCCACGAAGATCTTTTTTAGGTTGGGTAGCAAGAAGTAATCACTAATCACCCTCATAAGTTTTTCATTTTATCGATTTTCCTTCATTTTTTCTCTACTTTCTCAATCAATAATCCTTTTCTCAGCATTTACAATCTTCCTATCTTCTTCACCAAATAATAAGATAGTTTGTTAATAACTATTTATAAATTTGTATCTTACACCCTCTGGTAGTGTCACCTACTGAAATGATTTGAGTTCTTTCGTCACTGCTAAATTACCCCGATAACGAGAACACTTCAAAAGGTCCTCCTACTTACGAGGTCTGAAGTTCCATCTTTCAGTCGTTGAGCCAGATGTAAATTTCGAAAGATGGAGAAAAGGGAGCAATCCCATACGGTTAACACACAATAGGCAGCCACATATTTCGAGCTACCTTTTATCTAATCTTTGAACACAAAAAGCTGGATTTGCCGCCAGCCGACACTCCATTCTTTTAATTTCACCAAATTAAATGAATGTTTAATGATCCCTGTAACAATAACTTCATCCTAAACGAAAATATTCCTCTCACTCACAAAGGTAAAACTATTCCAAACGCGGAGAGGTCGACTCACATGGCATAAGTAAGCAGAAAAACACTCTATCACAGCTGCTCTGTAAGGGCGTGTCCGCCCCGCATTTCCTTTGATCGAGCGGAAGTACTGCGTTTAGTTGTGAACATTTTTCCAACTCAGTTCTTAACCGCGTAAAATACGTTCACATATGCGTTCACTTTTGTTGCACTTGCTCTTCTTATCTCCTCACTGGGTCTACCCTTCGACAACAGTCCACCTTCCAGAAACTAGTATAGGGTCCTGTACACGAGATCCCCCAAGTGTATATGAACACTAACAAGGCAATCAAGCCAGCAAGATGCACCTTTCCGCTCTGATACTTGTATAATAGAGCAGCTAATGACGAATAAAAAAAATATGAAATTAGACGCAACATGGAGGCAATCACACATACTGTTGTAAACGATTTCTTGAAATCCACCCATCTCAACCTTTTCTTGGAATTTAGAGCGCTTAGGTAGCAAGTCTCGTACAACTCACCTGTTAATTAAAATGCTGAGCATTGCCGTTATTTGATCAATCTTCTTCTTCTCCGCTAGCAGTAGTCCGCGCCGTCGCAGTGGTCGCTGTTCTTGTTAGATTGTCGCCACTGATCGCACTGATCTTTGCTGTGGCGTTTATTTCCGTGAGGTCCCTCTTGATGACGTCCCTCCATCTCTTCTTTGGGGCTCCTCGTGGTCGCTTGCCCTCTACCTCGAGTTCCAATGCCTTCCTTATTGGGTGATCTTCAGGCCTCCTCAGAACGTGCCCATACCATCGCAGGCGCTGCTCTCGTGCCTTAAGCTGGATCGGAGCGGTCTGTGTGGCCGCTCTGACGTCCTCGTTTCTGACTCTGTCGAGTCGTGTCCAGCCGCAAGCCCACCTCAGCATCCTCATTTCAGCTGAGTGTAGCTGCCTTTCCATGGTTCTGGCGGTATGGGCCGCATTCGCTCTGTAGAGCTGTAGGCCTACCACTGCCCGGTACACCTTGCTTGAGCTTTCTCGCACCACCGGCGTCGCATTAGGATGCCACTGGACTCCCTCCATTTCATCCAGGCTGCGTTGATTCGGGCTTTCACCGCCTGATCCACGCTGCCATCAGCTGCTAGGTTGCTCCCCAGGTACTGGAAGTCTTCGACCCTTTCGATGCTCTCGCCATGGCGATCTACGATGTTCAGTGCACTCTTCGAAGCTAGTCTTCTTTACGTTCAGCCGGAGTCCATTTTCAGCGAGCAGATACTGCCACTGCTGCACCTTGTCTAGGAGTTCTTCCCTGCTGTCCGCTATCAGGGCGATGCGCTCAGCTAGAAGAATGGATTTCAGTGGCACTCCATGAGTTCTTTTGCCATGACATCTAGCGTCAGGAGGAAGAGGAACGGGCTGAGGGCTGATCCTTGGTGTACCCCAACCGTAATGTTTACCTCCTTCGTCAAGCCGTGAGGGGTGCGTACAGCTGCTTTAGCCCCATCGTACATATCCTTCACTATGGAGATGTGCTCCGGAACGTTACGTTCTCTGAGCGCTCTCCAGAGACAGGCCGGGCAGGCGGTCTCGAATGCCATTATCAAGTCCTAGAGGTACGGTAGCACGGTCCCGTTCTCTCTGTACTCGTGCATCGCTAGTCTGGCGAGAAGATGCCCGATCTGTGTGACCTCTCTGCGCATAAGCCGAACTGTTTCCTGCGAGAGCGCGACAAGTTCCCTAGCCTTGTGTTACCAGAGCGCTCGTACAGCGTCATGTAAGGTCCGAATGGGAGCACACTTGATGCCGCCGATAGTGGAGCACTCGTCCGCGTCCCCTTCGGGGTCCCCATACTCGTTAATGTGTTGAAGATCTGGATACGATTGTGCTGCCTCCCTCACGCAATCTGGACATCTTCTTCAGCTGCTTACGTGTTTAGAGTAGTCGTGGAGCCAATCTCACCCTATGCCTTCCAGGCCTTCCATGACCTCTATCGACACCCCTTCTGCCCATGCTTTCCCCACCTTCATTCTTGACAGCTCTCGCGCGACTTTCGATCTTCGTCCAGGAGCGATGGGGCCGCCGTCGCCTCTATCTGGCTTGCTTGCGGGGTTAATTCTTCGCTTAGAAGCCCTCTAAAGTTATTCTCCATCTCTTCCTGACTTTGCTGGTTTCCTGAGAATGCCCCATTCTGCTTTCATAGTCTTTACTTACCCCTGAATTGTCCTGAGACACCGCGAGTGTCGAGCTTTGGCCAGGCGCAGACTCTACAGGCTTCATTTCCGTATTCTTAGCCTTAGCGACGGCTGCCTTAGCGAGTCGCTTGCAGCTTTTGTAGGCAGCCAAGTCTTCTGGACTCCTTGTCTTTTGCCAGCGTTTATATGCTTCTTTCTTCTGCTTGACGACCCGCTGGACTTCCTCGTTCCAGAACCAGGCTGCCTTGTCTCCTTTGATGCCACCCCGGGTCTCTCCCAGGACTTCCTTTGCGCACTGTAGGATGAGCTCGACTGCGTGGGCCCAGGTGCGACTGGCCCATCTGCACGTCGGAGTCCAGCTTTTAAGAATTCCTTTGGCCGAGGCTAACTTTCCTACCGCGATTTTTCCAACCACCGGATTTCCTCCTGTCTACCCTCAGTGCTTCTTGGAGGTCTATGGCGATATCTGCCAGGAGAGGCCTGTGCTGCGGGGCCAGCTCTTCTCCAGGTAGCACCTTGATGTCCTTGACGGTTTTGAGAGACGATCTTCCACAGAGTGGTCAAATTCCGTTTGTCCCCTCCACTGCTGGAGGTTATCTTCTGGTTCTCTTTCCGAAGACAGGGCTACAGATGCTAAGTCAACGTGCTTGTGGGCTAGTCATAGATCTGTTCTCCTCAGCCGTTCCTGTCCCTATTTCTTGCCCTCGTCACCCCTTCTAGATTCTTCTTCCTCCCCACATGGCCATGTCACCCCAGCTATCGTGAGGTATGTCCTCTTCCGAACCGCATAGGCTTATTGGCCTCGTCCAACGGTACAGTAGAACTCAGAGCAACCGGATTGTGGTGCGTACATGGTCAGCACAGTCCAGTACCCCTCCCTTGTGTCCATTCTCACTCCCATGATACGATCAGAGATTCTGTTCACGGAAGCAGACGCTGCAGCCTTGATCGGATTCAGCTACCGCTATGCCAACGCCATTCCTTTTTGGTGTCTGTCTCTCAGTAGAGAGTTTACACCATCTCTCCAATCTCGCGTGCTTCGCCACCCTATCCATCGCGTTTCCTGGAGGCGCATAGCACTTGTATGCTCCGTCTATGAAGGTCGCAACCTCATCGAGACTTCGGTAGCGACCCCACGTTCAGGGTCCGATTCGAACTAGCTTCTTTGGCCGAGGTCGTTCACCCTCGGTAGCCCTCGCATACTGACCACAGAACTCGGGCGAGGGTTCTGCGCGCCACTTCCGGGTGACGTCCTAGCTTTTACACTGATACTTTTGCGACTTTTCATGATGGTTGTGACGGGTTTCTCCATCAGCCGGACTGTCAACCTGGCCTGGCGTCGTATCGTCCCCTTTTTGAATTCTTTGCAAGCACTGTTTGTAGCCTCCGGCAGGGATAACTCTGTGCACCTCATTCTAACGTCGGTTGCTGAACACGAGCCGCCTTTCTTTAACCAACTCGGCGATATCCCTGCCCTTTGCCGTTTTATTGATCAATAGGGAGTATATCCTCACCTTTAAAACGCTTTCCTGAATGACTTTCTATTTGGTTGTTACGTAAAAGTCCTGCGACACTTGACAATTTTTTCGGTGCTAATATTTTCAGTCACTAAAGACATGTCTCAATCACAGGTAATCACACTAAGGACTAGACTAGTCGCCCTTCTGTGACACAGCCTTCTCATTTCCATTCTCTAAACTACCGGAACTATGATAGAAAAGCAGTGGAGCCTCTTTGAGTAGACGTCGTATCTTTCCGAATTTTTCTTTTAAGGATGACCGATAGGGATCAAAAGTAGTAGTTAGAGACTGCTAACTTTGATGAATAAGCTGGGTATGGTCGCATTCTCAGATCGAGATCCACGATCTTTTGGTGTGGCCTGATCTTAACATGCGGTCTTCGCAATGCCGAGCGCTAGAGAAAAATTGAGTATTTTTGAAGAATTTCAAGCTTGACGTCATCCATGTTGTGAGGTCGGTTAGAGAGGACTGTAGTCCTTACCGTTATGCTAGTATCCAGAGATACCGCTTTGAAGTCCCACCAATAACCTACTGAAATCTTTATCCCATGCACATCTGCTTTTGGCTGTGCAATCTACTTTTCTTTGAGAGATCCTGCGAGAACATGTGCAAGATGTACGCAAGGACCCCACCTCTCTCTACCAACCACAAGATCTCACAAATGTTCCTCCAGTGTGTACAAGGAAAAAAAAAACTCAGTCACGGTCATTCGGTATGACTTGTCAGAGGGGTTCAACTCATGAGGCATCCTTCATAAAAAATTTTTCCGATAACCGAGACTGCGGAGAAGCATGGCAGTTGTCAGTTAGGTGGAGCCTAGAGAGGTTGCCAACTTACTGGTGGTTACGTTCGGCTGCGCCTCAAGAACCTTGAGTAAAGGGCCGTCATTCTGTGCTGGTGGCCTACCTATACATTGCCTACTTCCGAGTTGAATAAGTCCAGCCTGGAAGCGCTGATGCAAAAGGAACTCTCTGCTATGGCAAGCGATATCCTTCCTTAAGACAACGTAAGAGTTAGCTTCCTCGACTATGGGGGAGTTGCCCTACAGGAACTCATAATATGGGACAGGTCGAGGAGTACCTCGATCTTTGAGGTATTTTTAAGCTTTGAAAACTTCCACGGAGCCATGATATACCCATTTTCAGAAACCTCAGGAGACATTCTCCACTAATCAGAGATAAAAACATTCAAAATGATTTTTGGTCTTTTTCTAGAATAGTTCAAACAACAGCTGTGCAGGAGCTCTTTTTCGCCAACCTAATAGTTCATTACGATTAAAATGATTAAGTTCATGGAAAATACAAAGCATAAATCAGTTAGTAATCAAACTAAACAGCGATGCACATCGCATTACACGATCTGTGTAGGAACTTGGAGGACTCTGAATACGGCTATGGCATCCACAATGACCTGTAAGCGGGATCATAAGTACACATATAAGCATTGCCCCTTATTAATCGCGAGTTCATAGCTTGGCTTAACGGAAGAAATGCAGAGAAATCCCGAAAAGGCAGCACGTCGACGGAAAGGCAGAAATGACGAAAGCAATTACATACGTAATCGATTCTAAAAATGCAAAATCCAAAGATGAAGAAATGCGGAAACTGCAAGAAATGGAAAGTGCGAATGCTGCAGAAAAGCACTGATACGTATCGATGTACACACTTTCAGGCATTTCTGCAGTATTCCCACTTCTGCAACGGAATTCGCTTTTCTTTCGGCATTTCTGCATTTCTTCAAATCGATACGTATGTAATGCTTTTCGTCATTTCTGCACTTTCCGCACGTTCTGCAGTTTCGGCATTTCTGCATTTCTTCAAGTCGATACGTATCTATTGCTTTCGTCATTTCTGCATTTCCGCACTTCTTCATTTCTGCATTTCTTCCACGGAACCGACAAGCTAATTTAACCGGCTCCTAACATGGCCATTAGGTAGTGTGTCACAGATTGCGTCCAATACGGCCGCCTTTCTTGTAATTCATGGCCTCATTCACCCACGTCGTCCATTTTCCCCAATAGATTGCATCATGACCCCAAACTAACATGAGCCCGATCTGTAGCAAGTCGTCGCTGAACGATAAAGCGGTGTGGATGAACAACGTCTGTTCCTTCAAGCCATCACTGAGATATCGACAAAAACCTAAGGTTTTCTTTTCTCCAATATTCAAGCATTTCCGGAGCCATTTCGAGCTGTTCAAGAAACCCAAAACTCGGATCCAACGCGTTTCGATCGACTACGGATTCTCCTCGATTCTTACCTGAAAATACCCACTGAATCTTCTGTGTGCCGTTTAGCTCTGTTACCCTGTGATCTCTCGGGACTGCTTCCCGCTCAGTTAGCCGCAATAATACATAATTGAAGAATATCTGAGCATCTCTTCTGTGAGGGAAAACCAGAACGATATTGATTATTTCAAGTGAGCGAGCCTTCAATAGTAAACAAATACGAAAAGTCATTCCAGCAAGACATCATAGTTGGCCTTTCTGCATACATTCTATATGCCGGAAATGAAGAAGGCGGTTGGAAATATCTTAGGCCATCCTACCCCTTGCTTAAATGAAGTACGCCACACCCTCCCCATGCCGAGATATAGAGTGTACATGCCAGCGACGACGCGACATCTCAAGGATGTCAATGACTATACTACCTTGACTCATTAGGAAACGTACTTACAGCATTCCATTGCTCCTCTTAAAAGGATATAAAGAACTGACAAAAAGAAGGCGAGAACACAATCCAAGAAAATGCAAATCAAAACAGTTGTTCAAGTAATTCAAGGGTTAATTGCATCGCGTGTCGGTAGACAAGAAGTAGCACAAAAGAATAGTATGTTCAGCTTGGCGGGCGTAGATAGAAGGCAAAAATAATCATTGTAGCTTGTAGGGCCCTCCCTTGTTACAGTTGATCTTGACTATATGTGTACGCTAAGACAGCTCCTAGAAACTGGAGCACGAAACAGCGAGCCAAAAAGCGGCCAGAAATCTATGGCTAAAGAGTATGAACCCAGCACGCCATCCATACCGTTAACAATAGACTATGAAAGGTGGCGGAACAGTTACCTAGAGAGGCTTGCGGGCTTTCCCGAAATTTCCCTGTTCTAATCAGAGAGGGGGGGGGCGGCGAGCAAACAATGGGACACTATAAGTTTTGTTCCTAAACTCCGCTATGCACGATTGAAGTTTGCCAAACCGTGCCTTCAAGCGAATAACAAAAAAAAAAAACAGATTGTTCATTTCATCAGAGACTTTGAAGGCATATTCATATAATGTAAGAGTCATGCAGCAAGCATGTTTGCTAGAACAAGGTTTCATTGTTCAAACCATTCTTAGAAATGTCTCCCAAAAGGTTTCGTTCGGCGACGAGGGGGCATTCATACTATTCATTGCTTCCTCTAGTTCGTTTACAAGGCTCACTCTAGCAAAAACTGTAGACCCCTGGAAGCGACAAGCCATTAAAGGCAGCGTCCACAGATGCGTTATCTTACTTAGCCTAAAATGCTAGCAGCGGCGCTGTAAGGATGAGGTAGAAATGAACGAAAGAACGGAACGTGAAAACAGGCAGAATCTGCGAAGAAAAAGCTCCGATTTTCAGACTTGAACATCAATTCGACGATTTTCCCGGCAGGCATTGACCAATCACCGCTACCGAAGATACCTAATTATGATGTACTCATGGTGGCACAGATCACGACCGCGTCATACCGCTCCTTTCGCTTATAATTTGCCCATAGCCAAATGAGATACCGACCCGAGGAACGGATCGTCATTGTGGGCGACGGTCGTGGAGGCGTCTGGGACGTAAAGTGGCTTGATAGGTCCTTATAAGCGCACCTTCTCGGGGAAAACCGTATGCACGCCTTGCCAGAGGTCGCGGCGAAATCATATGCAGGAGTTTTTATCTTAGTGTCTGGATGTGCAACTGCTTTAACCATCATGTTAAACGAGCTGTTCAAACCTCGATAAGCTAGTCTAGAATAGGTCGACACAGCGATGGAAAAAGCAAAGTGATTAAATGCCCCCCCCCCCTCACTCCCCCTCCCTTCACCGACGCGCCGTTCCAAATTGCAAAGTAGGGAAAAGAAATAGTGAATGATTAGTGCAACAATTAGCGAAAAAAAAGTGAAATTACCTTGAAATTGTCAGTACCTTTATTAAAAGTAATCGAGTAGATTGCAAATGGAATTAAAAACGATTGAAGTGGTTCCAATGGCCCTTAACCCCTTTAACGTCCGAAAACATTCTTCGAATATAATTTGGTCCACGTGTACTTTTTCGTGGCTCGCAAGGAACTCGGATCCTAAAATATCGTTCAGCGCCTTCAGCAGATTCGCTCCTTTGTCAATAACTCCCAGCTCCTCCTGAAATTGATACACTCCATAAATGAATCCCTCCAATTTCATGAACTAGATATCTCCTGAAGTGCTACGTTTTGTTCTCCAACAGATGATGGGGAAAACCGGGGTGAGCACCAGCTTGATCTTTCTACCTACAGCGTAGCGGCCATTGCACAACCAGACATATGCCTAATTATAGCCACATGCGCTACTTATCTGCACCCTCACGTTTAGTTGTTTTCTACACTTGGCCAGGAGGGGCAGCTTGCCTTTGATGTTTTTTTTTTCTCCAGGACAGCGGCATTTGGTGCAGCTTTCATAAGCCTCCAGCTTCAGTGAGAATGAGCTTCAGGATATGATCAGTCCCTGGTCTGATGGTCCACGTTTCTTACCCCTATTTGAAATCTCAAGGGTAACCCCTGGTAATATGAACTATGCAACGACTTGTGGGGAAGATCCTAGGCGCAAAGCTTGTTACATTTTTTTTCTCGCATTATATCCCTGCGACAATCAGCGAAAAAAATGAAAGGCTCGGCCAGACCGAGCGGGTCAATCAGGGATCTAGTGGTGAAACGCGCACGTGATAAGCTTAATCACTTGCCACCACACCACCTTCGCCTCAGTTATTGCGCAAATAGTAGTATCGAAATTAGTAACTCCTGCAACAGACGTATACGTAAATGGTTGAGCAATAGAAGGGAGGGAGCTCAAATGAGACGTCACCCGCATTGAGTCGATGGATTGCTCTACTATATGGGGAGTAAGAACAACTACAGAAATAACCTTTTAAAGGACCAGTCGGTGGTGTACCAGGGCAAGAATCTCTTTAGTGTACAAGGTGACCGGAACCACGATCGCAGAAATTATATGCATTAAATCCTGAAAATTAACAGGCGTCGCGAAGAGTACCACCCTGACACCCATTTGCACCAAATATGCCCATGCGGGTCTACGTTGCCCGTGTCGTCGTGATAATGCCGTGGTGTTCTATGCCCGTCCTTTCCTGGCCTCTCTCTTCCCAAGCGTTTCTTCACTTTCCGTATATTGCATTTGGCCTTGATCATCTTATGCTGGTTTAGAGATCATAAGCAATGTAAGAATGAGAGGTTTACAAAAGCGGTTTTCCATCCTTTTTTCGCTTGATTTAATTAGCCCATCACAATTCTGTTTTCTGAATCCCTTCGCAATCGCAGAACGTGCCTTGCACCTATCAGTAAGGTGAATAATGTTGATGACACTATGAAGTGTAAGTGGAATGACAATTGAATCCAGAATGTAATGAAAAGGAGCCCTTCTGGCCACATTATAGCTTTCGCTGAAAGAAGTTCTGTTCAGATATTTCCTCTTTTTTCACAAATCTTCGAGGCTGCATGACTCATCCTAAGTCGGATGAACATGCAGTTTTTCAACCGTTGTGACTCATAAGGAAGAGCACTTCGTTAAGACCGGTTCCTCATCAGTGAATCCTTTTCCATCAGCATACTCAAGATGTTTTTCTGAGCATTTTGGCGGAGCTTAGCTCCGTGTTTTGTCACATCGACAGGACCTTATAATGTCCGCTATTGAGATCATTATTAATTTCTCAAAAAACGCATGATAACCGTTTCCACTCGTTTGTTGCGCAGTAATCGGCATCGTTGCAGCAACAGAACTTCACTGGGATTCCCGTAATGTTCTTCTCAACGCATTCGTTCATGTTGTACTGAAAATAGGAGTGACGTTCCGGGACATGGAAGGCACAAATGGCAGAAGCTGACAGATGAGTGTATTGCAGCCACTTTTTGAATGTGGTGAAGGATGCACGTCGGCAAGTGACATTTCCCTAGCAGATAATCGTCTCCTTTTCCACATTCCTCGTGTTACCATGACGAGCATGAAGGGAGACAATCAGAGGTAATGAATCAATGGCAGATATATTAGGTTGGCGGGAAGTTCTGTCATACTTTTGAGCAAATTCGCTCTTATTTCCGAAGAGGCTGTACCGGTAATGTGAGCATTTATACATTAAGGATTGATCTTTCTATTAGTGTCACTGGCTCGGCTCCTGCTCATCCTTATTCTGCATTATGGACAAGAATGTTATCCGCTACCTTCAGCACCGACCCTTCAAGCGCTTCCTTAAACTATTTCTTCTACCACCGCTGGCGCTACAGCAGGCGCCTGGAATATGGAGGCTGCACAAGATAAATGTATTAGCAGTCCTCAAGACAATCTCTCCAGGGGCGCGGTCTAGGCTCTTGCAGGCGAATTGACGAAGTGGGTTTGGAGTATGCGTAAACTCAGCATCTAATAGAGCGATGGGTCGGGAAACTACGCGGATGCAAGTAACTGCCTCCTCGTCAAGTCGGCGTACGCAAGCAGCTATGAATCTGAAGGGAATTCGTCAGCAAGAGGGCAAAATCCGATTCACACAGTCCGTCTTGAACGCGCTGGTGCAGCACACCCCCTCAAAAAAAACCGTGCTACGATGTAGTACAGACATTGCTCTTTCTGACTGCTGGTCGCCTCCCGTATTCAACCGTTTACAGAGGCCGGAAACCTCACAACTTGAGCCGCCGTCAGAAGTTGAGATGATGTCCTAACTTTGGCGTCGCGCGCGTGCATTGTTAACGAACTGCTCCTAAGAACTGTCCAAAAACTGGCAAGGATCTCTCAATAACATTGCTGTATAATTTTGATCTTGTACGCCTCTCTGTAAAAAGAAAGTCTAATTTGAAAAAATGTGACAGAACTTTCCCGCCAACCTAATAATTAATCCGATCAGGATAAGCCATGCTTCCGACTTCCTTGAGCTTTCGACTTCTTGAAAACAATTTCATTACAACGAGAACCAAAAGAGGAATAATCATTGAATCTCTACAAACAAAACACTGCCGTCAATGGCACACAAAAGCAGTAAGGATTTGGGCTGCCGCTAGTTCATCTCAAAATTGCATCGTAAAGCCAACTCAGTTAATAAGATCTGTTCTATGGGTTACTTTCCACCCAGAAATTGGAGTTTTTTTTCATGGCTCCGGAATACAAAGGAAAAGGAAAGGCTTCATTGATCGCGTCTTTAGTTGCCCTGTGACCAGCAGCGTTCGTTTCCAACTTGATATTGCGTGGAAGATGCCAGAGTTTTATTGAAGCATTTGTAACAGTTGGTAAAGAATTCACCGCTCTATGTATCAGTTTGAGGAGAAGGTAATAGAGGCGAGTGGCCACTCTTACCAAGCGCACGGTCCAGAAAGCAATTCTGGATTGGCTTCCGCCCAGGCCAACCAAGCCCTCCACCACCTGGGGACGGTAAATTGGTACCAGATTCGTCCCATCACTCAGTGATCTCTGCCAAACTACGAGGAGTGTGCAGATATATTAGTAAGTACCATTTAGCGTCACCTAAACTAGAAACTAGATGGCAAAAGTTGCTAAAATTGGTGCGTGAGCACCTCGCGCAGCATAGCTAATAGGGCACTCTGAGACGCATATTTGCCATAGTAATCTATGAATCTTCGAGTTACTCAAACCAAATCCGAGCCATCCTCGGAGACCGTCCGTCCCTAGCTATACAGTCCACAATTTTCGAGGCGCTTTGGCAGTTAAACAGTGCGTTGAGGCGCTTTGAGGTCTAACGCCCTGTTCAAGCGCCAAAGCGCTGCGTCAAAAATGCTTGAGCTGATCACTTCATATTAATGACTTCAAAACCATGGGGGGGCAGGAGCTGTTTGGTCATTTTGTCGCCTCGACATTCCATTTTGGCAGCATAAAATGCTGTAGAAGGAGAACAGGATGAACATGCAAATTATTCTGTAGACACGACCCCCCTAATCACAATAGCCGAAGATGCCTATTTTGCCTCAGGGACACAAATACCTCCGTATAAAAAATAAAGATAAAAAAGTCTACCCCGTTAATCAATCCCTTGGCTGGGCAGTCTACGGCACACATTCTACTTCCATTCAAGAAATCGTAGTTCTATTGAATGCCATGTGCCTATACATATATTTGGGTGCCAGCCAATTACAATCATGTTCATATCATCGCCAGACGAAATCTGGTACCAATTTACCGTTCCAGAGGGTAGAAGGCTTGGTTGGCCTGGGCGGGAGTCGACCCGGGATTTGAACCCGGCGCCGCGCGAGTGGTAAGCGCTTGTCACTACACCACCTCCGCCTCACCTCCTTATATTGACTCCCATATAATAATTAACAATTGACTGTGAGACCAGTAACATGAACATAAGATAATTTGTCTTACACACATTGTATGACGCTACAATACCTTACACTATACTATATTAGGGGGGGGGGGTGGGGTGTTTTGGACTTTCCCTAGTTTCTCTTGCTAGTTGCTGTTAAATTACACGTTCCGCCTTAGTAAGATCCATAGCTTCCTGTTCAGGGTAAAAGAAGCTCATGTTCTTCGAATGGCTTTTCAAGAATTTAAGGTCTGTATAGGAGGCATCGGTAGCGGTTACAAGGAGCCAGTAAAATGCCCCCATCATGCCGAACTGCCTCTATAAAGGGACTGACGAATTATGAACATGTACTTGGAAGTTTGTTCTAAGCGAGCTTATCCCATCATTTCTAGCAGACAGCCTATCAAGTAGAACATCCCGACCCTCATCCTTAAAATCATACTCTATTGAAGCTTTATACATAACCTTTAATGAGTTGAATAAATTAAAAGGCCTACCTTTGAGAATCGAGTATCCCTTATAGCACCTGAGGGAAGACGTCGAGGAAAGCAAAGCGAATAAAAGTGACAAGTAAATGGTCAGCATCGAGCTAGGTAGCACGCTTGTCTTCAATGAACCCGACGAATAATGAACCCGAACGAACAGAACAAGGGGGAGAGTGATCGCGAAATGATGAATCATCGAGTGGCCTTCCGTGAACAGCGACCATAAACGGGCTGATCTGGTTTCCCGGTGATGATTAGGTGCAAACAATACCACAAATTATCAAACTTACGGAAGCAATCGTCATTAAAGCGCGCTTTCGATCTTTCAGTTCTCGCTACTTGATCCATGAGAGATGATCCGCAAGTGATTCCTGGGGAACTAAAGTGATTTCCCCAAAGACACAGAACCTTCTTGACAATACATTTATACCAGTACAGCGTGAGAAGAAGTGATCATAGGAAATTAAGTTCACGAGTGTAAGGCCGGTGAAGTTCAAGCTCAGGAGTGGATAAAAAGATCAAAGGACAAAGTTTTTGCTGTTGATCGAATTCGAAACAGGCACGCTTTCCAATTCTTCACGGAATTGTAGTGGCTTATTGAATACGATGTGGCCTTTACAGACACTTGTGGGGCCAGTTGATGTACAAGTCAGTGTCTTGTCCTCCTATAAGAAGGTACTATAATTCACCGTCTTCGGAGGGTGGAAGGTTCGCTTCTGATTAGGCCTGGGTGAGAACTGATCTGGGATTTGAACACGGACCGCGCACATATGACGAAGTAAAAAAAAACTGTACGGTGGATCTGCTACTTTGCTCCTTTGGTTATGGGAATGTGAGCCCTAGTACAGAACCCGCGACCGCGCAGTCACGGCCCGTCTTATTAGGTTGTCCGGAAAGTTCTCAGCGTTTTGAGTGTTTCACTTTAAACGATCATAACTTTCTTAATACTCATCGGATTTAATCGAAATAAGCACCGTTCGAATCACACTTTTGCCAATGTGACACCAGTCGATAAATCCCATCAAAGAAAAAAAAACTGGTGGTCGAGAATCCACGAAATCCACGAAGGCTTTTTTGCCTGGTCCTGATTGATGAAGTATTTTCCAGCAAGGAAGTTCTGAAAATGTTTGAAAAGGTGATAGTCGGTTGGTGAAAGGTCTGGAGAATATGGCGGGTGAGGTAGAACTTC
>MU939433.1:0-12928 GCA_036418165.1 Cooperia oncophora
ACTTAAGTCAAAACATGTATAGAAGATGACTAAGCTATGGAAGGAAATTGAATGGTAGTTGACAAATGACTAATGTGAAATTATGGTAAATGACATGTGAAATAATTTGGAATTTTATCGATCAGATAAACTCCCGGGGGACTAGATTTGCTTCTTGGCTGGAAATGTGTTCGAGAAAAAGTTCACAATGGAAATAGTAAGCGAAATGAGTAACATAGCGACACAGGCAGCTATAAAGGTTCTAATAAGACCGAAGAAGGTAAAGTTTCGCGGAATTGATGAGACCCATTCCGTAACGCTGTGCCATACGTTGTCCGGTGGAATCGTACTGATGTCATCGTTGATTCCAATCTCGCGTTGAAGCTCTGAGTTCCGCACGTAATCCAAAGTGCCGTTGATGAGAAAGTGTGATTGCCCTCCGGGGCAGGAGACAGTGCAATTCGTAGCGATTTTCGGAGAGTTAAAATGGAAACTCAATACTGATAGTCTTCCTCTTGGAGTGCATATAGCAAGCTGGTGTTGTCCTTCGCATGTTATGTCAGCAGTGGTTTGGTCCTGTGTGGAGTAGCATACTATTGTGGCCTTTGCTCCGAAAATGCAGGAGTAACATCCTTCGAGAACAGAAGTCGTAATGGAGCATTCCCCGTGGTTCTGAATTGTCGTTATTTTGACATTTTCCATCGTTGCGTGAACGTGAATGGCTGATCCAACTTGCGTACGGGCTGCAATCGTATCGCCGTGTTTTTCGATGACGATGTTCTTGCTTGTGAATGGCAAGGTGTTGCGTTGCAGATAAGACGATATTTTCCCTTCTGGACATGTGCAGCTGGCTTTGAATGATCCCGTAGAGCATGTGCATGCTCTTGCGGAAAATCGACAACTGAATTGTTTCGCTTCGGCTTTGGAAGCGCACTGGAGCTGCCCTGGCGTTTGGGGAGTTAACTCATTTGCCTGAACGGTCATGGTCATGGCTGTTTTCTTGCCGTCGGTTATGAAGGCCGAGCCCAAAATGGGAAGCTGGGGAGAAACGGTTGCAAGAAGAGATAGTTTGATGTTCTTCACTCTTGCGGTTCTTTCCTGGTCGAAGTACGACGCGACGCTGTGTTCTGTCTCAGTTTCCTGAATTATTCGACGCTTTCCAGCTGAACTCGGATATGACGTCTGTTGATTTCGTATTGTCGCATTTCCCAGGCTTGCAGCTCCCTGCTCTGTAACAGCGATGAGAAGATTCTGATTGGAATTCGTGGTCGCGTGTGAAGAATTCGATCTTTTGGTGGCAGACATGTGATATGTTTTCATCCGTAATGACACTTGGCCGATTGGCTCGTTCTTGTCATTTCTCAGGGCGAGACATATATCTTGGCCAAGAGGCTGAAGAGTCACGGTAACGCCTTGGTTGAAAAAGCACGTTTCGGTGGAATTGACGATGGAACAGGATTCAGTCGCACTGGTTATTGAGACGATGTCTGAGCAGCAGTGGCCGAGTTTCTCCTTCAGTGCCAAGGCTAGTATAGTGACAATAAGTGTCGCCTTCTTCATTGAGCGTGAACGTCGACTGGCACGATTGTAAGGTCGGAAGGGAGTGGAGAAGGATTCCTCTCTTCGGATATGTCTTCTCTTGATTTTGTGCCATATGGATGACAAACATCTGACCATAAGCACAGGGAGTCTGACCAATCGTCTGATGATGGTAAGTAGTGGATGAAGAATCCAATATAACGATATCACTATGACGAATGATGTTGTAGCGAGTAGGATGTCGAAATTCGTCCAGCATTGAGTGTTGTAAAGTTTCTCCAAGCAGAAAGAGCAGTGGAGTATTTCGCATATCGGATGCGCTGGACATGTGAGCGAAGACTGATGGACACGTAATCCGTTCTGCCATGCCGTGACCTGTATTGTGCATTTGAAGACGACCAGTTCCGTTGGGAACAGTAGCGATGTAGTCGAAGACATGGGAAGCGAAGATGCAGTACGAAGCAATGCATGCTTCTATGATGTCAATCTCTCGATCAGCTTTGATTTCCAGTCCTCCTTTGGAGCAGTTTGTCAGTATAAGGATTGACTCAGCGTAAGTCTGTAAGTTGTGAGGGTAGAATTCCCTTGTGGTGGTGCCCCAGGCTTTGATGGGAATCAGGATAGTTGAAGACGTTGAGCTGCTGAAATCGAACAGTGCTATGGGGACGTCATATATGCAGAACTTGTTCGCCTTGTCGCTGCACTGATGCTTCTCACAGAAGGCAGATGTTCCCTGGTAAGGTGGTTCCGTCGAGACGCGTTCTCCTTTGGGACTGATGCAAATGAAGTCCTCATTGTTAAGGTAGTCCTTGACTGCGACTTGGAGATGTGGTACCAGAAGTGTGCTCCCGTCATACAGTTCTATTTGATTGAAGGTTCCAATTTTCTTCTTTGCGCTGCATCTATCGGATTTGCTGAAAGAGCAGACGTCGGCCGGAACGAAATTGTGAAATTCTTGTGGGATGTTTGACTTTCTTGATTCCAGTGTCCGTGAGCTGTTGTAGTGTGAGCAAAATTGCGACCATTTTGGACAATCGCAACGCGTTCCGCAAATGTTTGAGTCCGGTTGGTAAGGGAAGGTCGCACGGATTTCACCATTCGGACATGACACTGGAAACCAACACATGAAGGTTTGCTTCTGCCTTGCGTACGTTGCTACTGCTACTCCATTGGATACACATGGTGTTGCGTAGAGAATTTTCCTGACGATAGTAAGTTCATCTGGACATCGGTTGTTCGCAGCAATCATGCACGGAAGTAATAAGGTGATCATGGAGAGAAGAAGATTTTGAAGTGGACGTCGCCTGGCTTTTTTATCTGATCGATAAAATTCCAAATAATTTCACATTTACCATAATTTCACATTAGTCATTTGTCAACTACCATTCAATTTCCTTCCATAGCTTAGTCATCTTCTATACATGTTTTGACTTAAGCCTACAGTTGTTTTGTCTTTAGCTTCACATTGGATATTTGTCACCAGTCAAAATTAAAATCCGTGCGCATATAAGCGCGCGACGACTGATTTGTATGGTTCAAACCACCACGAATAAAGCTTTATTCGTGGTGGTTTGAACCATACAAATCAGTCGTCGCGCGCTTATATGCGCACGGATTTTAATTTTGACTGGTGACAAATATCCAATGTGAAGCTAAAGACAAAACAACTGTAGGCTTAAGTCAAAACATGTATAGAAGATGACTAAGCTATGGAAGGAAATTGAATGGTAGTTGACAAATGACTAATGTGAAATTATGGTAAATGTGTGAAATTATTTGGAATTTTATCGATCAGATAAACTCCCGGGGACTAGATTTGCTTCTTGGCTGGAAATGTGTTCGAGAAAAAGTTCACAATGGAAATAGTAAGCGAAATGAGTAACATAGCGACACAGGCAGCTATAAAGGTTCTAATAAGACCGAAGAAGGTAAAGTTTCGCGGAATTGATGAGACCCATTCCGTAACGCTGTGCCATACGTTGTCCGGTGGAATCGTACTGATGTCATCGTTGATTCCAATCTCGCGTTGAAGCTCTGAGTTCCGCACGTAATCCAAAGTGCCGTTGATGAGAAAGTGTGATTGCCCTCCGGGGCAGGAGACAGTGCAATTCGTAGCGATTTTCGGAGAGTTAAAATGGAAACTCAATACTGATAGTCTTCCTCTTGGAGTGCATATAGCAAGCTGGTGTTGTCCTTCGCATGTTATGTCAGCAGTGGTTTGGTCCTGTGTGGAGTAGCATACTATTGTGGCCTTTGCTCCGAAAATGCAGGAGTAACATCCTTCGAGAACAGAAGTCGTAATGGAGCATTCCCCGTGGTTCTGAATTGTCGTTATTTTGACATTTTCCATCGTTGCGTGAACGTGAATGGCTGATCCAACTTGCGTACGGGCTGCAATCGTATCGCCGTGTTTTTCGATGACGATGTTCTTGCTTGTGAATGGCAAGGTGTTGCGTTGCAGATAAGACGATATTTTCCCTTCTGGACATGTGCAGCTGGCTTTGAATGATCCCGTAGAGCATGTGCATGCTCTTGCGGAAAATCGACAACTGAATTGTTTCGCTTCGGCTTTGGAAGCGCACTGGAGCTGCCCTGGCGTTTGGGGAGTTAATTCATTTGCCTGAACGGTCATGGTCATGGCTGTTTTCTTGCCGTCGGTTATGAAGGCCGAGCCCAAAATGGGAAGCTGGGGAGAAACGGTTGCAAGAAGAGATAGTTTGATGTTCTTCACTCTTGCGGTTCTTCCTGGTCGAAGTACGACGCTGTGTGTCTCGGTTTCTTGATTTTGCAGTTGTAGTGTGACGTCCGCTGTAACTGTCAGCTCCCATACTGGACAGGTGAATACCGTATAGATAGTGTCGGATGAGGGTGTCGCGTAGTATCGGTAGAATAAACACGATGGCTTGCAAAAGAAGCAACCGTCACAGTTCCAACATTGACAGCTGCTTGTACAAAATGTGAAACCTGGATTATTCGACGCTTTCCAGCTGAACTCGGATATGACGTCTGTTGATTTTCCACGACGCCATCTCTTGCGCAATACTTCATCCTGAATGTTCCTGCTTCATTTACCGCTATGCCTGTTCGCCGTTGTGTCGCAAAGTTCTTGGAAGGTCCTTTCAAGCAGAATTCGGGAGACAGATTGTTGCAGTCTGACGCCGTTTCTTTTTTGCTTCTCTTTTCCGTAGTATATGAAGAATTCAAAAATGACCGGATAAATTCCATTTCAGAGAAGCGCTACCAGGACGACCACTTATTATTAAGAAGCTTTTGGCAAGGATTTGGTAGGAGCACTTTGTTAGGTTTTGGGATTGAAGTATTTGGATGGGAACTGTTCTGAAGCATCCCGAGGTCTATTCCCCTATGAAAGGCCTACAATAAAAACTTAGACGTCAAAGTAGTCGTATTATCCCTACGGATCCAGTTGCGCGACTCCTGCTGAAGCCTAAGCGTTGGCTAAGGAAAGGAACATAGAGGCATTGTGGAATGTCCCTCCATCCGTATACGTGAGCGCGTTTCCTTTGTTCCGTGTCGTAGGTCAGAACTCATACGGCTGCTCGGTCGGGGGGTCCGCTTCGAAAGCGTGCTTGAACCAAAACCAGGACCCAATAGTTTGGTAGGATAACAAGTTGTGCCTGCTGCTATTAAACCTTATTTGAGCTCTTATTCAAGACTCTCTTGGTGATTTGAAATTGCAACGCACAGTTCATTTATTTGAATGGTCTCATTTGAAGTATTCGTCTTTATACTTTGGAAATAGCTAGTAAAAAGAAAGTTGCAGAAGAAACACGCAGAAATGTCGGATGGTCTGAACGAAAATAAGGAGAAAGTCGCTGAAATATATGAGGTTGTTAATTGTTCTGCTTAAATTGAAATTTTAAATGTTAGGAAACGTGCTTACCAGCTAATTATGTATCTGTGTATTTAGTATTTATTGGTTTTTTTACCAGTCGGCTCGTCGGCTGCGCAAGCACGCCTCCTTTCAATACGGCCCTTGCTTCGCCGCGCTTTCCTTCTTCTACATGTTTGTAACCAGATGATATCCGGCTTCTTTTTCATTTGAACAGATGACCAACGCTCCCTTCACTATAAAATCATACCTGCAATTTTCAGCACTATTACTGTGCATGGAATTGTGGTAAGGAGTGTTGATGAAGTGCAGAGATGAGAGGAAAGCCGGGTATTAGTCGCTTCATTCGAGCGTACGAAAGTACGGAGGCGAAACGAAGTCATGACATCCCGGCAAGGCCACAGACGAGGCGCGCAGGCGTCAGCCGGCCGATGATCAAGAGAATGGCTGTCGATGTTTGAAGCTCAGTACGAATAGGCACCTCGTGCGTGAGCTGCCCTTTTTGTGAGCGGATAAAACACCGCAAACATAGCCAACCTTCACCATATGTATGTTTCTGTTCTCCAACAACTTTTCTGATCTCCGAAGCCACTCAGGTCCGGATCACGAAACTTTAAGCACCGCCTATCTCGAGTACAGCCCCCCATTCTGTGGATGTCTCCCCCATTCCATCCACAAACCCTCGTGGATTCAGTTCACTTCCCCGGCGCCCATGGTGCTCTGCAAGCGATTCGGCAATTCGTGAATTTTTGTCTTTTGTCCCGCCCACCTCGGCAGTTGCTGCGCCGACAATGGGGGTATCTCGCACTTCTCAACCGGTGAGCTATCGCTGACATTAGTCTAATTTTTCCTGGTGTCTGCAGTACTCTGAAACCGTTTTACGAATTTTTAGGTTTTGCTCACGATTTTTTTCCCAACTCAGCACCTCTTGTTCGAAGTCACGCCCAGCGCACTGTGTGCGGGTTTCAGCACAGCACAGTCTGGTGTGGGGTACTCTCCAGGTGCTTGTCTTTGCCGTGGCCTTTTTTGCAATCTCTGAACTCTCTCGGGGACCGAGTTGCGACATTTGTGCGAAGCATCGCCCATCTCAAGTACGCCCCGCTCATTTCGGGTATGTCTCCTCTATTTGGTATGCCAACTCTTTACCAACCTTACCACCTTTCCCCTATTTCGGCGTTGCTCTGGAGCTGAATTATGGGCTTTCCCACTGACACCGCTAACTTTCGGCGCATGCCCCGCCCAATATGGGCGGGGCTTAGCACGGGTCACGGTTGCTCTTTAGACCTTGTACCATGCCCTTGCTTGAGCCCACCTCTCCAAGCTGTTCTTCTCAAAGACCGGATTTATGGACAGACAAAACAAACAGCGTGCAAACAAACGAACAAACAGACGTAGCGAATTATATATAGCGGATGGTTCTTGCCATGACTAGAATTTAGAATTGGGACCATTGGCGAATCGCTGAGAGAATCCTCAACAAACTCATCAAACTCCGCATTGAATGAATCTCCTTGGCTATGAATGTGTAGGACGCAACGGCTTGACGCAGAACTGATTTTATACACTTTCATCTTGAGTGCAACTTCACTCTTCGTTCGGACCTCTCTGCAAACGATTCGATATAATTTGATCTTCAAGGGCACTCTTATTTGAAGACGCTCGTCTAGAAATTTCAGGCAGTGAGGATAGCTGACACAAGTGTTGTACCTATAAGATTGAGGCATGGGGTATGTCGGTATGGAGAGCGGCCTTCCTACTGGCCCTTCAGTGCAACTAATCGGTAATCCAGGAAATTCCCGCAGCACCAGTAGCCGTTCCTTCTGGTCTGCTGGATCAGTCGGCCCGCACCACTGGCAGTAGCCCCATAAACCAATCATACCTCCACTACAGCACCAACAACTACTCCAACCATGAGCGAATAACCGGCACTTTGTCGACTCCCAAGTCGCAACAATAACACTGCTTTTTTATTATTCACCTTGGTGACCTTCTTCCATCTTACCGTCAATTCCACAGAGAAGACCATCCATTTGCCGCAGTCCATCAGTCCTAGCTAATGTTCTAGTGATGGTTCCCTGCTGGCTCCATAGTTCAATTCGTAGCCGGCCGCGCCCTCGGGTGCAACTGAAGCAGGCCTCAACCAGTGTTTTCTTGGGCGGAGCAGTGCGCCTGATCACGCTGCTGTATACATAGTGTGCACGAACCAATGTATAGTCCGCTCAGCGTCTTAGCAGCGCAGAGTGCGAGGCGGCTCCTTCTTTTCGAAGGTAGAGAGACGCACTGTCTGGACGTCGACAGCCCATATACAGGCTCTACTTGAGATAGATCCACGCTGCGCCTTCCTGCGTACGTGTCGCCTTTTTGGCAGTGTAGTACGACAGAATCCAGGCGCATTCCAGCGGTCATAGTCGCGAAACGCAACAGTGTGTATGTTTAGAAATTTTCTTCATTCTTGGCATGAAGTGCTTACGTCCTCAGTAGAGTGGCTCATGCTGGTCGCGTCTCGCTTGAAATGACGCGAAAGAGTGGAGAAGAAGGGAATTTCAAACCCTAGCATATAGGTACCAAATTCCCGAGTTCGTCAGGCAAACTGGTGCGATCCAGCTTTTGTGTTCTCTGCGCACGTACGTGGAAATTCGCAACACATACCAAAATAAATGCACAATTGAGCTAGTACTGCCACAAAACCTGACAAGCTATTTTGGCTGAAACTTTGTCCACAGAGGTTATTTCGTGCCCTGGTTACGACTGTGACATTCATTTTTGGCGCCAGCACTAATAAAAGGCACTCCAATCATCTGTTAAGGTTGTGCAGGCACAAAGGGAATTACTCACTCACCCTCTCAGGCAGCGGCATGGGGATGTGCGAAATGTCGGTGTGAGTACGACCCCCCCTTTTCCACAAGAAAAAATCAACTATCAAAATAAATTTGTCTTACAAATACGACCCCCCCCCTCCCCAGAGCAAAAGTACGACCCCCCATGGGTTTGACACAACGATGCTGTACCCTGCTCTCAGGCCCGGCCTTAAAAGAGTGAAGAAACGCGGTGGGTAACAAATGGCTTCCTTAGGCGTGATCAAAGCACTATAAAACCTTCATGCAAAATTTATCGATAATAAAAACGCTGGTTTCAGCAAAACATTTTTTGATTCTCAGGCCCGATTCCCTCCCTCTCCTCACCCACGTCAGAGATGTGAAAGAGTTTCACCCAAGGTGTCCTTAATGATTTTCTGCGCTCGGACACTTTTCAAACCAAATCGGACACTTTTCAAATCAAATCGGACACACCCCTTACAATGGGCAGTTGAGAACTAGACCACACTAGGTACTGCTGCAAGCCCCGCCCAACACCCCCGCCCACTTCTTAGCGCGGCCGTGGTTTTCCAAATGTTTTATGAATTCTGCTTCTTCGAATTTTTTTCACTTTTGCTACTTGACACACACATTCAACTGAATAGGTTTGATACCGACACATATATGACTAAACAATAAAGTGACGTAAGTTCTGAATTTTTATAACATTTTTCGACGTCTTTTTTTCACATTCAATCTTCACAAAACGAATATAGTCCATGCATTTACACACTAGCACACTAAGCCCCGCCCCTCTGACCACGCCCACTTTCGTTTTTCGCGGAATTTTGATTTTCTTCCGAATTTTTACTTTTTTAGGCTGTGACAAGCGGCCCCGCCCACTAATGGAAGCTCCGCCCACTTTGTAGAAGCCCCGCCCACTTTTCAAAAATGATGCAGATCGGCGAGCTAGTGACCGCACTAGCAGGGTATGGCCTCTCACATAGAATGAAAAAAGGAAAGACTAGAACTAAGGAGAAACATTGTTCTGGGAGACAGGAGGGACCACACCCTGCTAATATGGTCACTAGCTCGCCGATCTGCATCATTTTTGAAAAGTAGCTCTACAAAGCGGGCGGAGTTTCCATTAGTGGGCGGGACCGCTTGTCACAGCCTAAAAAAGTAACTGCGGAAGAAAAATCGAAATACTGCGAAAAACGAAAGTGTGGTGCGGTCAGAGGTGCGAAGAGTGTGCTAGCGTGTAAATGTACGACTACATTCGTTTTGTGAAGATTGAATGTGAAAAGAAAAAAGTTATAAAATCAAAACTTGCGGTAACTTCATTGAGAAGTGGGCGGAGTCAGATCTGTATCGGTACCAATCCTTTTCAGTTGAAGTGTGTGTGCAACTAGCAAAAGTGAAAAAAAGTCGAAGAAGCAGATTTCATAAAACATTTTGGAAAACCGTGACCGCGCTGAAAAGTGGGCGGGGCTTGCAGGAGTACCTGGTGTGGTATAGTTATTAACTGCCCGTTGTAACGGGTGTGTCCGATTTCAACTCGAACCCAACTTCATGATACTCATTATTGACTACTGATAATAACTTCAAAAAGAACATGGGGTGAACCAGTCAATCTCATAATTTTTGTCTAACATGTACCAGATTTTTCAGAGTTCTAGCCACAGCCGCCTTCTGCTCAACCAGCTGGCACAACTTCGTAACGACTCATTGCTCTGTGATGTGACTCTGCTCGTCCAGGTAGATTGCAAGAGTTACACTCTCTAGATAGTCCTTAAAGTTTCGCATCAAACTTTTCTTCAAAAAAATTATAGCCTCATTTGTTTGATAAAACAGAATAAAGAGTCACAAGTGTCTTAATAATATACTTAATATAATAAATAGTTTCATAATATAATATAAAAGTATGGTCCATGGGTGAGCGGCACAACCCATCATTTTTGAACGCGAGCGTGCTTTTCAAAAACAGAACAAGAGCCTTCAGGTCTCGTGGCTATCAATTTCTGAAGTCGAGTACTTCAGCGGCTGCAAGGTGGAGAAGTGCGAATAATTTGTCGTTCCTCACAACGTAACTGGGAGGGACCATAAATGCACGTAAAATGGAGAAAAAAATCGCAAACCAAAGAAGTTTTTTTTTCGACCCGGAAGATTGCTTTCAACCGGAATGAACCCCATCGTCAAAATACGGTTCTCGAACCTGCGACCGACAGGTGCCCTGATGCGGATTTTTATTTATTTATTTATTTATTTATTTGCCATGTCAATATTTTACAATATGTGGCACCTCATTAGATCAATCCATTCCTTCTTCGTCATGCATCTTGCCGCATTTTGCCAATTGCACGTAATCAGCACTTTCTTAAACTCATCTCTCCATCGGGATTTCGGTCGTCCAATCCGTCTTCGCAAATATGGGTGCCATTCCGTGAGCAGTTTTGACCACTTGTTTCTACTTGAACGAGCCATTTCCCAGGCGTAACTCCACTTCCTTTCTAAGGCTTTCTCCACCACATCCTTAACTTTCGTCACCCCACGTAACCAGGCATTTGTCTTATGATCCAGAAGACGTACTCCTACCATGCGACGCTCCATCTTTCTTTGTGCACGTATGAGTCTGTCTTTCATTGTTCTTGTTAACACCCATGTTTCGGAGCCATATAGCATAGCAGGCAATACGCACATGTCGAACAGTCGACGTTTCCATTTCATTTCCACGCTTCTCGATGTGAAAAATTCCTTGTATCGCAGAAATCTTCCCCAACCGATGTGAATGCGTCGTGTGATCTCTCCGGAAAAATCATGATACAGAGAAATTTCTTGTCCGAGATAGGTGAATGTCTGCACTTGGTCTAGCTGAACATCCCTATAGAAGATCGTTGCCGTTGTTCTTGCCATTATCTTTATTTTTGCAGAATTTATTTTTAGCCCACAACATCTAGAGTTTTTGTCGAGGTCATCTATCATTGTTTGTAATTCTTCCTCGGACTTCGCAATAAGGACGACATCATCAGCGAATCGAAGGTTGTTCACTTGGGTTCCGTTGATTGTCAGTCCATAGCTGGACCATTCCAGTTTTCGGAATATATGCTCGAGAGTAGCAATGAATAATTTTGGTGAAATAGTATCTCCTTGGCGAACTCCGCGATTTATCTGTATGGGTATATGTTCCTCACAAAATCGGACTTTTGATTGGGCTGTGGTATATATATGGCGAAGAAGGGAAATTATTTGGGTGTGAACTCCTTGTTCTTGCAAAGCGTTCCACAGGGCATTCATTTCAACTGTATCGAAAGCCTTCTCATAATCGACAAATGCAATGAAGATCTCCAAGTGATATTCGTGGCTCTTCTCAATAATCTCATTGATAGCGTGAATATGGTCTATCGTGGAGAAACGTTTTCGAAAGCCGGCCTGTTCGTTAGGTTGTTCGCTATCTAAAAGCTTTTCTAAGCGTTCGTTGATCACCTTTGTTAACAACTTATACAGGACAGGCAGCAATGAAATGGGACGGTAGTTTTTGAGCTCTCTGGGGTCCCCATTTTTATGGAGTAGGATAGTTATAGAGTCTGCCATTCCCTCTGGGACGGAACCGGTGCGGAGGCATTCATTGAAAAGCTCAGTAATTAGTGGTATAAGGTTAACTGCACCCCACTGCAACATTTCCGTCGTTATAAGATCGTGTCCTGGAGTTTTCCTGGCATTTGTGTTCTTCAAAGCTGTTTCTACCTCGCTCGGGAGGATTGGTGCACAATCATCATCGTCTTTCTTCCATTGTGTGTAGGGCACCATGCTTTGCGATGTGTACAGCTGGTCATAATACTCCCTTATGACTTCTTTGATTTCGTTCCTCGACACACATAGTTTCCCTTTCTTGTCTCGTAGCTGAGTCGGTTGTCGCCGACCAACTGACATTTGGTTTTGCACTATCTTCAAGCTTCCACCAGTAGCAATCGCTTTCTGAACAAGATCACGATGATGTAAACGAATATCGTTTCTTATCATCCTTCTCAGCAATTTGCAAGTTTCGATGTATGCTACTCGGTCTGTTAGCGTATTCATCTCTCTCTTCAGTTGCTGTCGCTGTCTCATTAGTGATAGGGTGTCAGTGGAAAGGTAGTGGCGAGCTTGGGTACGTCTTATAGCCACAGATGCCGCGTTCCTGATATACCTGCATATTTCTTGATAACGATTCGATGGATCTTGAATGGTTCGAGGACAAATTCTGGCCAGTTCCATCTGGTAAGCGTCTCGGTCTAGATAAGACTTCGAACGTGTTCTCTTTCTCATTCTGGTAGTGCAGCTGTGTATCTCTAAAATTCCTCGTAGAAGCCGATGATCAGTTTCAAACTGTATTGATCCTGTTCTGATACTGTTGAAACGAAGGTGACGGCATGCAAATATATGGTCGATACAGCTAAAAGTCTTCCCGTTCGGAGATCTCCAGGTCCACTTTCGTCCATTCCTGGTCTTGAAAAACGTGGCAGCTGCCCGAAGTTGTAGTTCTTCGCAGAAGTCTACAAGTATTTGCCCTCGTGTATTTCGACAACTATCGTACGTATGCCTTCCAAGAGAACTTTCCATGTCATTTGTCTTCTTCCCTAAATGTGCATTAAAATCGCCCAATATGATTGGATGTATTTTCGACGTATCGTGCATCATTTTCGACGTCGGTCTTACTCCGCATGGTGTATACTTGTTTGCGGAGTCAAGTATGATGGCTTGAATGTTTTCGACATGTGCACAATAT